>RPOG01004187.1:0-49091 GCA_008086565.1 Thalassoma bifasciatum
TGTATGGATGCGCCAGGAACACCTCTAAAGCGAGGAAGTCCAGGAGGTATCCCAAAAGCACCTGTACAGACTCTTTTCAATGTAATTTACACACACCTTTAATTCAAAAAGAACATCAGAAGCAGGCGACAAAATGAATCTGAATGAAAATGAATCAAAATGAATGAGTTCAAAACTATCTCAATTTTTTTTTTATGAACACTCAGACTCCAGCAAAATTATGGATAAAAACTTATACGTAGCAGGAGGAGTAATTCCTTAAAAAGGTTGGTTCATAGTTTTACCTACTGTCTTTATGTTTTACCTTTTGGTTGGCTTTGATATTGTGCATTGATCCACTTGAGAAACACTTTTCCAACGAGGCAGTTTGAATGTGTTGAAATAAAGATTCATCTCATCTATTTTACCACACTTTTCCACAAAACCACACACACACCCTTTAAACATGAAAACTGCTGACATTGACACAACTAAGAATATTTTAACTATTTATTTTCTCTTTTTCTTTTTTTTTTACTCTCTCCTCATTATATTTAGTGTAAAACTCAGGACTGAACCATTTTTTTTTGCCTATTTTATCAGTGAACTTTATTACCGGGTATTATGACACGAGCTCTCTTTTAGTCCATCGTTGTATAATGTGATCTCTGTTCTGGGTGGTGTTCGGGTGTGGGCATGTGAAGAGTTTGATCTGAATCTGCCTCTCCAGCTCCTTAGCCTCGCTGTTTAACGGTTATGTGGGATGAGAAGTAAAAAAGCAGCACGGTGCTGGACGGAGATGAGAGGCGAGCGTGAGGGCATCCAGACGGAGGCTGGTTGGCGAGCACAGATTTAATCAGAGAGGCTGGTAGCAGCAGCAGCGCGGCCCCCGAGGGCCCGGGCATCACATCACATTAGAACCCAGCCCAAACACAGGCGCCAAAATGGCCGGGCCTGAAATAACAGATAACCCTGCCAAATCACATCATCATCCAACCCGCTGCGGTCTTAATCTGCCTCATCCTCCTGCACTAATGAAGCTAATGGAGGGAATAAGTGACATGTTCTTTCTTCTCCCTCTCACTATCGCTGCTGTCTCTCTAATTTTGTTGCTGCTGATGCTGGAAAGAAAGGAAGAAAGAAAAGACTCACTTTCTTTCTGCCCATCTGTATTTATTTATTTATTATTTTAGTACAGCACATTAATATGTCAATAAAGAAAATGTGCAGCTTTCTGTGTCTATGCTGCATAATCTCACTTTGTATCTCTAGACATCTTGGCTACTTAATATCAATCTTTGTACTCTAACAATAAGTAACATTTACCCTCAGAATTTTTATTGAGCCAAACATTGCCACTAACCTTTTTGTCTCTTTGCCAGGTTGATCCCACACAAACTGAACTGTGGGTCATTTTACAGTCAAACGATAAAGGTTAACGTCTAAATCATTGTGTGCTTATACTGATGTATAACATGTTGAATGAGAACTTGTATAAATAAGAAGTAATAGATGCATACTAAAGCTAGAAACTGGACATAACATCACGCTCTGTTGCTCTTATGGCATCTTGACCATTTCAGTATTGTATGAACTGAGACATACTGTATTCAGCTGAAACTAAGACATTTTCATATCTTTGAAACTATTTTTAAAAATAAGTCTCATGTTATGAAGTCCAGAGCTGCTGGATCTTCATGGATGGACGCTCATATTCTCATGACTCTAATCCTTAATGTGAGTGAGATCTGAGATCAGCCCTTACTCACAACAGCAGCAGCAGAGGGATAAAAGCTGGAGAGACACAGTGATTGTCTGAAACAAAGTGATTCTAGGAATTTAGGCTCAGCTATGGGGAATTTATCCAACAATAATAAGAATAGGACTTGATTCTGACTCAGACCCTCAGTTTTTTGGGTTTTGTCAAAGATGAAATGCAATATCCATATCCCTAAAACAAACTAAGATAGGTGGACAAATCTCAAATCTTTCCCTAGTTGTTGTCTTCAGTGACATCAAGGTGTATGTGGACACTTTTTTGGTGAAATGTTTTGATCTCTCTTGGAAAAGCACTGGGGTCTGCCAAATCATCCCAAACAGCCACCTGATTTTCCCCTATTTTATCAAACTTAACTCCCTAAAAGACCATTAACATGCTGGTCTTGCCGAGTGCCTAGCTTCTAGGAAACCAGACTTTTTGGCCTTGTTTTCTGCCTAGGTATCCCAGTTCAAGTATAGGGGGGGGCAGACCACATCTCAGCTCTGCTCTGTTAATTTTTCATCTTGTTGCTAATCCACGAGGATTTAGCTGTAAGCAGCCTGTAGCAAATCAATGCTAGCTGGTGGATCCCCGAGCTGAGAAGAAGCAGTCAGGACGATGTGACTGAACCGCGGTGTGAGCTAGAACTTTTGAAACTTTTGCACTATACTTTTTCTTGCATTGATACTGGGACTACAAATTTACCCTTATGGGATGAATAAAAAAGTATCTGATCTTATCTTATCTTAAAGACACCTGCAGAGTCTATTTTCCAAGAAGCCTACTCCAAGCATAGACTTATCCTAACTTCTTGGACAGGAAGTCAGTTTCAAAATAAAACACAAAATAAGGACTTGGCTAAGTTATGGCTTCAAAGCAGACAAATGTCTAAAATGAACAGAAATTTTTACCTAAGACGGACACTGTAACCTTTGGTTTTCTATGCATACCAGCACTAGCAGATATAAAAGTATTTTCCTTTATTCTCTTGTTCCTCCCTATTTTCAGTACACTACTCAACAAACAACCTGTAGTAATGTAATGCTCCAGTTTGAGGTATAGTTATACTTGAATTAATTTCTATATGACTCTGCTTTTTACTTCCATAGTGGTATTTTATTGTTTGTATAGTTTTTTTGCTGTGTCATTGGTAAGCTTTAGTGACATGGTCTCTTATTTATTTTAACAGTGGGCATGTTACTGTATAATTGGTATGATGAATGTATTGATTGTGAGCAGCTCATGCCCACAACAAATTTCCCCCTCAGGGACAATGAAATTGATCTGATCTTATCTTTTCTCATTTATACTGAGCCCAGCTGGCATTAACTTCTTTCTGCTGAGCTATGCCACAAACACGAATCCTGTGTGAGAGTCTACCACACAGTACAGCTCTCTGTGTGAGTTTTGCTTCATGTCTGGCTGATTTTAAGATATCAATAATCAATGCAGCACAGGCATTAAACAGCTGTCACTCTGACTCTGAAGATAGCATCTTAGATATACTAACATGTCAAAGTAGCTTAAAAGCAGGTGGTAAACGCTGGTACCAAAAGAGCTTTATCTCCACTAGATCACACCTCAGGCCTCAAAGAACTGTCCAGAAATCTGGTGCTGAAAAAGACCCATTTTTACAGTAGTAGTGTGCATCCTTTCTCCATCATTTGCAGGTGACTTTTAAAAATATAGATAATTAATTTACACAAATCATTTTAAGATTCAGCAAGATTTTACTTTGATGAGGCTGCAAGTGAAAATCTAAGCAGGTAACTGACTCATATTTATCTCTCTGTCCCCCTGACATGGCAGAATATCCAGCATGCTCTGAATAAAATTATTTATGACATATCAGTACAGCCTGTGTGTACAGTGCTGAGAATAGCAAAAATAGCTGATGGCAGTGAGTGACCTAGTCATGACTAAGGCCTCTGAGAGATTCCAAAAGAGTACAAAACATGCTCAATTTTTAATCCCTTCAAGTAGCAGAGAGGAGGGGCTGAGTGTCCACAGAGCGGTGAGGGAGTGAGTGAGTGAGTGAGGGTAGGAGGGAGGGGGTGTGTGAGCTGCTCCAGGCAGTCGGTCTAGTGTTAAACTTTGCTCACACACGCACTCACGCACACACACTCACTCCGACTATACCTACTTTCCCAGCTTGTTCCCAAGTGCGCCTTCATCTCTCAAGGTGTTTATGTTTCAATCAAAAGAGCCAGAGCAGCGTGACCACAGCTTTCCACGTGGCCGGCAGAGCCTCGGCCTCAGCTGACACCCTTCACCGCTTTAGAAATCAGCCATAAAAGCGCCACCTCGCCAATCCCCTTTCCCTCCTTTTTCCTGCTATTACCAGCTCAGACTGTGAAGGACTGCTATTAGCCCCGTGTCCTGCTTTCTGAGAGCGACTTCAGAATAAATCCATCACTGTCCCCCATGGCCAAATGTAAAGAAGGGCGAGCATCGACCTCTGCCTGTTCCTTTTGTCTGAGCATCAGTCGCACGCAATGTCACACAGACAGAAATACATCTCATCATCCAGAATTACTCCAGAGGTGTTGGATCAATGAAAACCAGCCTGTGTTTGTTTGCATTTGCTGCTTTTGTAGTGTACAGATGTCTTCTTTTCCACCAAAGACAAATGATAAATAAAAGAGGGTTTTAAGTGTCCCAGTCAGGGTCAACAGGAAATAAAAGTGTGAGGATGATTCACATGAGCTAAACTGAAAATAGTAAATTTTTATTGTGTGCTTCAATACTGCACAGTATTGGTCTTATTTTGAATAAATATTATATCTTAGACTTAATTTAAGCCACATTCTCCTGGCAATTTGAGAAAAATGTCTTATTTTCATATATGCAAATGCAAAAACGACACCTTAACTGCTTGTGAAGGTTAAAAAAAAAACAGCCAATTACGTAAGTTCTCTTATTTCCTTGTATTGAGGCATCCCTATTTCTTAAGGCTGTCTAACTGTTGAAGGTGTACCTGGTGATCTTGCTTCGGTCTCAATATTGTCAAAGGAACTACACAGCAAGGGAGAGTTTTCTTCGCCCTGTTTAACACCAGTTTGTCTGCAATTCAAATTTACTTTAAAACTTTATTGAACAAACAGTGGTGCACAGTTGATTTTTTTGAATGATCTGAGTTCACTTAAAGTTCAACATGACATAACAGGGGTGTGAGACTCAAAAGGGAAATTGATAAGTTAAAACGTTACTGATCTCTGTGTTTGAAAAAAAAAAAAAAAAAAAAAAACACACCGGATGTCTGAATGGATCCACGTTTGATCCCCATCTCTAGTTCAGTTTCTTGAGCATGGTACTTGAGACCTTTTTCTAAAAGGATGTCAATATAGTCCAGGATTTTCAGTACATGATGAGGGTGTGTTTGGCAGCATTAGTGAAGGAGGCTTTGATTCAGATGAGAAAGCTCGTCTGCCTTTGAACTTGGTCTGAAGGTCGCTAATGTGTGTCGCATATTTATTTATTTCAACTTTTTTTCTCTTTAAATTTTTAGGCTCTGAGCAAAACCTGCAAATAGGATGACTTTGGAGTCGCATAAGTCTGATGGATTTTGTGGACAGTTTGCAAAAATAGATGTCAGATGAATTAGTGAAGGCAAGTCTATGGCTCTGGATGAGGGGAAATGAACTCAAAATAACAGAGAGAGGAAACTTTAAATGACATTTTACCCCTGTTCTTCTATTAAAATAAGGACTAAGACAGGAGGTAGTCCATACAGCCTGCTCTGACAGAGGTGAGCTCTGGTCCAAAAAGGCTCCTCACCCTGACTCTGCCTGCTCTGGTCTCTTTCTCACATCTTGCAGACTGTCTTCTCTGTTTTTGTGTATCTAGTTTCTCCTCTCTACACTTATGTAAAATAGACCCTTATTATCTCTGCTTAACTTTCTTCTTTATTTTGGTATCTAGATATGGTGCAAGCATGAAAGAAGGATGGTCACCACTGAACCTCCCTGAGATGTTGGACTGGGTGGAGGGAGGTGCCCACTTATAACTCTGTCACGTTCTGGCTCTTGCTGCCCAACTCACACAATCTCTTCACCCAGGTTACTGGGCGTAGTAGGAGCCATGTGTTAAGTTGTGCAACTCATCACTGGAGAACATTGCTCTGATGGTGTGATGGGACTGTTCTTTTCATTAGAGCTTCAGTGTTTCATATTTATCACAGACGGTTGCTTTGTCTCTGATCTCCTTTTACCCTGAAACAAAAGCACCCACTGTAACTGTTCCTCATGATTTTGTTCTACCAGACTTTCTTATTGTCTTATGGCAAATGTGACTTCAATCAATCAATCAATCAATCAATCTTTATTTATATAGCGCCAAATCATAACAAACGTTATCTCAAGACACTTTACAAAACATTAGCAGGTTGATACCTGTTAATGTTAGAGTATTTAGTTATTTTATTAACAGAGACCCAACATCAAGACAGGATAAGGAATCTTATCTCATCTTGATCCACCATGAGTGTAGCACTTTGCAGCAGCTTTTAGCAAGTTACAGTGGCAAGGAAAAACTTCCCTTTAACGGGCAGAAACCTCGGACAGAACCAGACTCATGTTAGACAGCCATCTGCCTCGACTGTGTTGGGGTGAGAGAGAGAGAGAGAGAGAGAGAGAGAGAGAGAGAGAGAGAGAGAGAAAGAGAGAGAGAGAGAGAGAGAGAAGAAAAATTGGAGAACTGTCCAAGCCACAGCAGCAGGAGTCAGGTCGTCCCACATCAGCTGGTAGATCCACAGCAACGATCCAGATGAACCTACAAACAAGCTCAGAGACTCCCAGAGGATCATGGTTAATAACTATAATAGTGCATTAAGATAAAAGTTAGACTGANCCCAACTGAGCCCTGGGTCTATCCAGAGGCCTCCTCCTAGGTGTATGGATGCGCCAGGAACACCTCTAAAGCGAGGAAGTCCAGGAGGTATCCCAAAACCACCTGTACAGACTCTTTTCAATGTAATTTACACACACCTTTAATTCAAAAAGAACATCCGAAGCAGGCGACAAAATGAATCTGAATGAAAATGAATCAAAATGAATGAGTTCAAAACTATCTCAATTTTTTTTTTATGAACACTCAGACTCCAGCAAAATTATGGATAAAAACTTATACGTAGCAGGAGGAGTAATTCCTTAAAAAGGTTGGTTCATAGTTTTACCTACTGTCTTTATGTTTTACCTTTTGGTTGGCTTTGATATTGTGCATTGATCCACTTGAGAAACACTTTTCCAATGAGGCAGTTTAAATGTGTTGAAATAAAGATTCATCTCATCTATTTTACCACACTTTTCCACAAAACCACACACACACCCTTTAAACATGAAAACTGCTGACATTGACACAACTAAGAATATTTTAACTATTTATTTTCTCTTTTTCTTTTTTTTTTACTCTCTCCTGATTATATTTAGTGTAAAACTCAGGAGTGAACCTTTTTTTTTGCCTATTTTATCAGTGAACTTTATTACCGGGGATTATGACACGAGCTCTCTTTTAGTCCATCGTTGTATAATGTGATCTCTGTTCTGGGTGGTGTTCGGGTGTGGGCATGTGAAGAGTTTGATCTGAATCTGCCTCTCTAGCTCCTTAGCCTCGCTGTTTAACGGTTATGTGGGATGAGAAGTAAAAAAGCAGCACGGTGCTGGACGGAGATGAGAGGCGAGCGTGAGGGCATCCAGACGGAGGCTGGTTGGCGAGCACAGATTTAATCAGAGAGGCTGGTAGCAGCAGCAGCGCGGCCCCCGAGGGCCCGGGCATCACATCACATTAGAACCCAGCCCAAACACAGGCGCCAAAATGGCCGGGCCTGAAATAACAGATAACCCTGCCAAATCACATCATCATCCAACCCGCTGCGGTCTTAATCTGCCTCATCCTCCTGCACTAATGAAGCTAATGGAGGGAATAAGTGACATGTTCTTTCTTCTCCCTCTCACTATCGCTGCTGTCTCTCTAATTTTGTTGCTGCTGATGCTGGAAAGAAAGGAAGAAAGAAAAGACTCACTTTCTTTCTGCCCGTCTGTATTTATTTATTATTTTAGTACAGCACATTAATATGTCAAAAAAAGAAAATGTGCAGCTTTCTGTGTCTATGCTGCATAATCTCACTTTGTATCTCTAGACATCTTGGCTATCAGCACTTACTATCAATCTTTGTGCTCTAACAATAAGTAACATTTACCCTCAGAATTTTTATTGAGCCAAACATTGCCACTAACCTTTTTGTCTCTTTGCCAGGTTGATCCCACACAAACTGAACTGTGGGTCATTTTACAGTCAAACGATAAAGGTTAACGTTTAAATCATTGTGTGCTTATACTGATGTATAACATGTTGAATGAGAACTTGTATAAATAAGAAGTAATAGATGCATACTAAAGCTAGAAACTGGACATAACATCACGCTCTGTTGCTCTTATGGCATCTTGACCATTTCAGTATTGTATGAACTGTGAGACATACCGTACTCAGCTGAAACTAAGACATTTTCATATCTTTGAAACTATTTTTAAAAATAAGTCTCATGTTATGAAGTCCAGAGCTGCTCGCTGGATCTTCATGGATGGACGCTTGTATTCTCATGACTCTAATCCTTAAAGTGAGTGAGATCTGAGATCAGCCCTTACTCACAACAGCAGCAGCAGAGGGATAAAAGCTGGAGAGACACAGTGATTGTCTGAAACAAAGTGATTTTAGGAATTTAAGCTCAGCTATGGGGAATTTATCCAACAATAATAAGAATAGGACTTGATTCTGACTCAGACCCTCAGTTTTTTGTGTTTTGTCAAAGATGCAATGCAATATCCATATCCCTAAAACAAACTAAGAAAGATTGACGAATCTCAAATCTTTCCCCAGTTGTTGTCTTCAGTGACGTCAAGGTGTGTGTGGACACTTCTTTGGTGAAATGTTTTGATCTTCCTCGCCTGATATTTTCCCCTATTTTATCAAACTTAACTCCCTAAAAAAACATTAACATGCTGGTCTTGCCGAGTGCCTAGCTTCTAGGAAACCAGACTTTTTGGCCTTGTTTTCTGCCTAGGTATCCCAGTTCAAGTATGAGGGGGACCAGACCACATCTTAGCTCTGTTCTGTTATTTTTCATCTTGTTGCTTATCTACAAGGATTTAGCTGTAAGCAGCCTGTAGCAAATCAATGCTAGCTGGTGGATCCCCGAGCTGAGAAGAAGCAGTCAGGACGATGTGACCGAACCGCGGTGTGAGATAGAACTTTTGAAACTTTTGCACCATACTTTTTCTTGCATTGATACTGGGGCTACAAATTTACCCTTATGGGATGAATAAAAAAGTATCTAATCTTATCTTTAAGACACCTGCAGAGTCTATTTTCCAAGAAGCCTACTCCAAGCATAGACTAATCCTAACTTCTTGGACAGGAAGTCAGTTTCAAAATAAAACACAAAATAAGGACTTGGCTAAGTTATGGCTTCAAAGCAGACAAATGTCTAAAATGAACAGAAATTTTTACCTAAGACGGACACTGTAACCTTTCGTTTTCTATGCATACCAGCACTAGCAGATATAAAAGTATTTTCCTTTATTCTCTTGTTCATCCCTATTTTCAGTACACTACTCAACCTGTAATAATGTAATGCTCCAGTTTGAGGTATAGTTATACTTGAATTAATTTCTATTAGACTCTGCTTTTTACTTCCATAGTGATATTTTATTGTTTGTATAGTTTTTTTGCTGTGTCATTGGTAAGCTTTAGTGACATGGTCTCTTTTTTATTTTAACAGTTGGCATTTTATTGTATAATTGGTATGATGAATGTATTGATTGTGAGCAGCACTACGCTCATGCCCACAACAAATTTCCCCCTCAGGGACAATGAAATTTATCTGATCTTATCTTTTCTCATTTATACTGAGCCCAGCTGGCATTAACTTCTTTCTGCTGAGCTATGCCACAAACACGAATCCTGTGTGAGAGTCTACCACACAGTACAGCTCTCTGTGTGAGTTTTGCTTCATGTCTGGCTGATTTTAAGATATCAATAATCAATGCAGCACAGGCATTAAACAGCTGTCACTCTGACTCTGAAGATAGCATCTTAGATATACTAACATGTCAAAGTAGCTTAAAAGCAGGTGGTAAACGCTGGTACCAAAAGAGCTTTATCTCCACTAGATCACACCTCAGGCCTCAAAGAACTGTCCAGAAATCTGGTGCTGAAAAAGACCCATTTTTACAGTAGTAGTGTGCATCCTTTCTCCGTCATTTGCAGGTGACTTTTAAAAATATAGATAATTAATTTACACAAATCATTTTAAGATTCAGCAAGATTTTACTTTGATGAGGCTGCAAGTGAAAATCCAAGCAGGTAACTGACTCATATTTATCTCTCTGTCCCCCTGACATGGCAGAATATCCAGCATGCTCTGAATGAAATTATTTATGACATATCAGTACAGCCTGTGTGTACAGTGCTGAGAATAGCAAAAATAGCTGATGGCAGTGAGTGACCTAGTCATGACTAAGGCCTCTGAGAGATTCCAAAAGAGTACAAAACATGCTCAATTTTTAATCCCTTCAAGTAGCAGAGAGGAGGGGCTGAGTGTCCACAGAGCGGTGAGGGAGTGAGTGAGTGAGTGGGGGTAGGAGGGAGGGGGTGTGTGAGCTGCTCCAGGCAGTCGGTCTAGTGTTAAACTTTGCTCACACACGCACTCACGCACACACACTCACTCCGACTATACCTACTTTCCCGGCTTGTTCCCAAGTGCGCCTTCATCTCTCAAGGTGTTTATGTTTCAATCAAAAGAGCCAGAGCAGCGTGACCACAGCTTTCCACGTGGCCGGCAGAGCCTCGGCCTCAGCTGACACCCTTCACCGCTTTAGAAATCAGCCATAAAAGCGCCACCTCGCCAATCCCCTTTCCCTCCTTTTTCCTGCTATTACCAGCTCAGACTGTGAAGGACTGCTATTAGCCCCGTGTCCCGCTTTCTGAGAGCGACTTCAGAATAAATCCATCACTGTCCCCCATGGCCAAATGTAAAGAAGGGCGAGCATCGACCTCTGCCTGTTCCTTTTGTCTGAGCATCAGTCGCACGCAATGTCACACAGACAGAAATACATCTCATCATCCAGAATTACTCCAGAGGTGTTGGATCAATGAAAACCAGCCTGTGTTTGTTTGCATTTGCTGCTTTTGTAGTGTACAGATGTCTTCTTTTCTACCAAAGACAAATGATAAATAAAAGAGGGTTTTAAGTGTCCCAGTCAGGGTCAACAGGAAATAAAAGTGTGAGGATGATTCACATGAGCTAAACTGAAAATAGTAAATTTTTATTGTGTGCTTCAATACTGCACAGTGTTGGTCTTATTTTGAACAAATATGATATCTTAGACTTAATTTAAGCCACATTCTCCTGGCAATTTGAGAAAAATATCTTATTTTCATATATGCAAATGCAAAAACGACACCTTAACTGCTTGTGAAGGTTAAAAAAAAACAGCCAATTACGTAAGTTCTCTTATTTCCTTGTATTGAGGCATCCCTATTTCTTAAGGCTGTTTAACTGTTGAAGGTGTAACTGGTGATCTTGCTTTGGTCTCAATATTGTCAAAGGAAGTACACAGCAAGGGAGAGTTTTCTTCGCCCTGTTTAACACCAGTTTGTCTGCAATTCAAATTTACTTTAAAACTTTATTGAACAAACAGTGGTGCACAGTTGATTTGTTTGAATGATCTGAGTTCACTTAAAGTTCAACATGACGTAACAGGGGCGTGAGACTCAAAAGGGAAATCGATAAGTTAAAACATCACTGATCTCTGTGTTTGAAGAAAAAACAAAAAAACACACCGGATGTCTGAATGGATCCAGGTTTGATCCCCATCTCTAGTTCAGTTTCTTGAGCATGGTACTTGAGACCTTTTTCTAAAAGGATGTCAATATAGTCCAGGATTTTCAGTACATGACGAGGGTGTGTTTGGCAGCATTAGTGAAGGAGGCTTTGATTCAGATGAGAAAGCTCGTCTGCCTTTGAACTTGGTCGGAAGGTTGCTAATGTGTGTCGCATATTTATTTATTTCAACTTTTTTCTCTTTAAATTTTTAGGCTCTGAGCAAAACCTGCAAATAGGATGACTTTGGAGTCGCAGAAGTCTGATGGATTTTGTGGACAGTTTGCAAAAATAGATGTCAGATGAATTAGTGAAGGCAAGTCTATGGCTCTGGATGAGGGGATATGAAGTCAAAATAACAGAAAGAGGAAACTTTAAATGACATTTTACCCCTATTCTCCTATTAAAATAAGGACGAAGACAGGAGTTAGTTCATACAGCCTGCTCTGACAGAGGTGAGCTCTGGTCCAAAAAGGCTCCTCACCCTGACTCTGCCTGCTCTGGTCTCTTTCTCACATCTTGCAGACTGTCTTCTCTGTTTTTGTGTATCTAGTTTCTCCTCTCTACAGTTATGTAAAATAGACCCTTATTGTCTCTGCTCAACTTTCTTCTTTATTTTGGTATCTAGATATGGTGCAAGCATGAAAGAAGGATGGTCACCACTGAACCTCCCTGAGATGTTGGACTGGGTGGAGGGAGGTGCCCACTTATAACTGTCACGTTCTGGCTCTTGCTGCCCAACTCACACAATCTCTTCACCGAGGTTACTGGGCGTAGTAGGAGCCATGTGTTAAGTTGTGCAACTCATCACTGGAGAACATTGCTCTGATGGTGTGATGGGATTGTTCTTTTCATTAGAGCTTCAGTGTTTCATATTTATCACAGATTGTTGCTTTGTCTCTGATCTCCTTTTACCCTGAAACAAAAGCACCCACTGTAACTGTTCCTCATGATTTTGTTCTACCAGACTTTCCTGTTGTCTTATGGCAAATGTGACCGAATGAAGCTTCAATAACTTGCATTTATTTCCTTGGTTTTCGCTTGGTGCATATTTTAAAGTCGTGTCTCCCAATATTGGAATAGAGTAGGTTAAAATGAACGAAAACTGCAGAAAAACAGAGTGTGTCTGGTTTAAATTCACAGTGTTTGTATTATTTCTGTCTTTAGAACCTGATTGTGAACCTTAATCTGCAGGTTCGTCCTCTGTGTGCCGACTCTGCTCGCTGCTAAGTGCATTTTCAAAGAGCTCGCTGCAAACCAGCGTCGGAGAACGATAACCTCGGCCCCAGTCTGCTGAAAAGCTATTTCTTGCCACTTTGTTTCCATGGCAATGTTGATGAGCTGGGAGGTTGGGAGGGGGCTTCAGCAGCCGCCAAGTCAGGCCTGGGCATTTTAACAATTCATAAAACTGTTGAAATCAATCTGAGCTTAGGAGATTTAATAAATCTCTCTCCTCCACTCTGTGAGGAGCAGCTGAGAGAGAGGGGAGAGAGAAGAGGCAACAATGAGGTGGAGAAATAGACAGCGTCAGGGGTAATGCTCATATTGGCTGACACAAGGGAAAAGCAGCTTTTAAAGCGTTTAGCTTTAATTTCATTCAGGAGTGACATAATTGATTTTAATGAGATGTTTATAGAGTGAAGTGCCGGTGTTGCTAAATCATTTGCGAGTGTGCCTGACGGGTACTTGTGAGGCTCACANCTGAAGGCTCCTAATCGACTTTTTAGAGCTGCCTGATAAAAGAGAGTTACAGTAATCTAACCTAGAGGAGACGAAAGCATGGACTAGTTTCTCTGCGTCGCTCTGAGACAAGAAGTGCCTGATTTTCCTAATGTTACGAAGATGAAAATATGCTGTTCTCGTGGTCTGCTGAATATGCGAGTTAAAAGACAAATCCTGATCAAAAAGAACCCCAAGATTCCTAACTGTACTGCTAGATCCAACACTGATGCTTTCTAAAGTACCTAACTGATCAGAAAGAGCCTCCCTAAGCTGTTTAGGTCCAACAACAATAACTTCAGTTTTCTCCGAGTTCAACAGTAAGAAATTTCTACTCATCCAGGCCCTGACATCTTTCAAACACAATTCAAGTTTAGCTAACTGGCTAGTTTCTCCTGGCTTCATAGAAAGGTACAGCTGAGTATCATCTGCATAACAATGAAAGTTTATGGAGTGTTCCCTCATAATACTACCAAGAGGAAGCAAATACAAGATGAAAAGGATCGGACCAAGCACTGAACCCTGAGGGACTCCATAGCTAACCCTAGTGCACACAGAAGACTTATTGTTAACATGAACAAACTGACTTGTGAATGAAGCTTCAATAACTTGCATTTATTTCCTTGGTTTTCGTTTGGTGCATATTTTAAAGTCGTGTCTCCTAATATTGGAATAGAGTAGGTTAAAGTGAACGAAAACTGCAGAAAAACAGAGTGTGTCTGGTTTAAATTCACAGTGTTTGTATTATTTCTGTCTTTAGAACCTGATTGTGAACCTTAATCTGCAGGTTCGTCCTCTGTGTGCCGACTCTGCTCGCTGCTAAGTGCATTTTCAAAGAGCTCGCTGCAAACCAGCGTCGGAGAACGATAACCTCGGCCCCAGTCTGCTGAAAAGCTATTTCTTGCCACTTTGTTTCCATGGCAATGTTGATGAGCTGGGAGGTTGGGAGGGGGCTTCAGCAGCCGCCAAGTCAGGCCTGGGCATTTTAACAATTCATAAAACTGTTGAAATCAATCTGAGCTTAGGAGATTTAATAAATCTCTCTCCTCCACTCTGTGAGGAGCAGCTGAGAGAGAGGGGAGAGAGAAGAGGCAACAATGAGGTGGAGAAATAGACAGCGTCAGGGGTAATGCTCATATTGGCTGACACAAGGGAAAAGCAGCTTTTAAAGCGTTTAGCTTTAATTTCATTCAGGAGTGACATAATTGATTTTAATGAGATGTTTATAGAGTGAAGTGCCGGTGTTGCTAAATCATTTGCGAGTGTGCCTGACGGGTACTTGTGAGGCTCACACTGGGGAGAAGCAGAGAGGCACACAAACCTCTGCTGCCAGAACTCCTACAGCAAGCCTCCACTCATCTCCACCCAGCCTGCACCGCTGAATCCATTTGGCTGCTTACTTTAATTAAGGCCATATTTAATTCATAGCATACTTTTTAACTCTGACACCCTATTGACTGAAGGCTTCGGCTGGAGTATCTTTGGGCTTTTGGGGACGCATTCTGGGATTTTCTTATCTTAGGCTCCTCTTAATGGCACTATAAGGTTAATATAACTAATGGGTGAGACAGATTTTTGAAGATTTTCAGCTGGCAGAAGTGTAACAGACTGTGACTGCTGCAACATTATCCCCCTGGGCAAATGTGACCAATAAAGAAGGACAAGTTCTGCTCTTTTTCACTGAAAGACTCAGATTATTATTCTGAGTGTCTGCCAAGGGTTGAGAGAGGATCCCCACTGAGAGAGACCTCTCTGTCAAAGAAGTTAGACGTGTCTCTTAGAATCCAGACACAGCAGCTACACCAATCCATTTAGCTGTACCAGACTCCACTGACAGAGCGGCAGAGTTTGACCTCAGAGGACACGGGGGTTGTTGTTTGTTTGTCTGAGTTGGATCAAAGTTCAGGTGAAGGATGCGGGAAGCCTCTGTGAGGTCAAGTCCCCTTTTTGCAGATGGAGTATGGTGGTGGAGTCTTTTGGGAGAATGATGTTTCGCCTGTTTGCATCTTACATCAACACAACATAACCATCTCTCAAGATACTTTCTTTGCACTTCTCTGGGTTGGCTCTTGTTCGACGAGGCCATGTTCCCATTTACTAACAGCCATCATACACGTTCACTACTCAGAGTCCGTCTTGTAATGGGAGTGTACTGACTTTGAATCAGGGGAAAAAATGCTCTGCAATCAGGATCCTAGGAACTAAAATGGCAAAATTAGAAATATTAAATGTTTTTGGTTTTGTGAGTCAATATAGATGCTGATGGATGACTTTTAGTGAACACATTCACTCTCATTTGATGCTTATGCTGTGCATGTCATGACTCCTTGCAAGCAATATGACATTTCTTCAACTTTTTTCTTTACATCCCAATTTTTGGTTAAAGGAGGGTTTTTCCTAAAAATTAAATGTCAACTTTCATGGGGATACTTCTGCTCAATAATCATCTAAACATGTCAGTACCTGTGTCCCTTTTCTCTGGATTTTGTAAGAAGATTTAGTAATGGGGGACACAGGAGCTGGACTGTCAGACAGAAGAAGAAGGTCAGGGCAGAAAATGCTCAACAGGAGAGTGATAGAGCATAAGCTAAAGCGCAGGTTAAAGTGTTTGTGACAATGTTCATTCTAACCCACATGCAGCAGTTATTCTGCAGTGATCTGTTCAAACCTGAGAGTCTATCAATAAAATGAAGAGCCGGGTTAGATTTGCTCTGCTTGGTGAGGCTGGAGTTGGTAGATGAGCACTGGTAGGACAGAACCAGGATTCACTATTGTTACACATCACAGACACATCTCAGATCAGCGAGCTGTGAGTAGTGCCAAACAGATAGTCTGCTCACCTTATGGACACTAAACTAAAAACTGAGTTGACAAAGTTTGATTGTTGTCACATTTTAAACCATAACTCTACGTTTCTCCGACACCTGGAACAACAATCTGAGTCTGACAGTGATGGAAACAGGAACCTGGTTGAGCACCTTTGCCTCTATTTGGAGCTGTTTACTTCAGTTTAGTGAAAAGTCCTTGAATACAGATCATTGTGAATGGAGCCACTCTCTGAGCCTGAGTGAAAAAGTTCACTGCTACTACCAAACTAATCCTGCTGACTCCCTCTGTTCACTCTATCACCGCTGTAATTGACTGACAGGGTGTCACATTGCTATTATGAGGTCCCTGCAGGTCTGTGGAGCTTTTAGGGGGGGAACTGGTGTCGGTGTGAACAGCATAGAGCTGCAGCTCCTGCCCTCAGCACTGAGAGAGGAACGAGGGGGTGGCTGGGTGCAGTGATGCTGGCAGCCTCATTAAACCCTTCACAAAAAAATAATAAACGATAGGATGTGAAGGCAGACAACAGGGAAAGTCCTCAAAGAGGGAAAAGGCATAGGCTCAGTTAGTGAACCATTGTTAAGTGATTTGTGTAAAAATCAGTTGTGAAGTGTGGTCAAATATACTTGTTCCATCATTGCAGACTGATCAAATCAGAGCTCACCTGTCCCTCAGGTGTCTCTAAATACCAGATGATAAGTGCTCAGTTTTAAAACATAATATCACACTCTGCTATACAGGAGAAATATGTCAATATGTTATTTTATGGCACGATTAGGATTTGTTTTTGGGTGTTTTTTATTTTTCATTTTAATTCATATTCAGACTATTTTGACATATAAACAACATCTTTGCCCCAAATATTTCTTATTCTGCATTCTGAGCAAGTTTTATTTAGTTAATACCTTTAACCCTGGTTTGTATCCTCCATGTTTTTTTTTAACTCAGAATGTAACATCCTGGAAAAAAAGGTCCACTTAATAAAACCGCCAATTTAAGCAAATTAAAAATAGAAAAATGCAAAACTAGATTTGTTGACTTTTTTTTTTTTCAAAATAAGTCAAAATTTTGGAACAAAAAGTCAAATTATTTTCAATTTTTTTAAGGCAAATTTGATCATAATTTTGACTTTGTCTGAAAATTTTGACTTTGTTTATTATTACATATATATTTTTTTAAATTTTGATCTCATAATTTGACTTTTTCTTCCACAATTTGACTTTTTTTCCTCATAATTTGAAGTTCAATCTCAAATTTTTGACTTTGTATCCCAAAATTCTATCTTTTATGGCCCCTCCCAAAAAATTTAAGGAAGTTAAGTTTACATTTTCATTTTTTTTTAACTGGTAGAAGTGAGCTTTCATAGTTGAAAGACGTCAGCAGTAAGAGTTGTTGAGTTTCTATAGAATGTACAGAGCTTTAGCTTGGTACCTATGGACCTATGCACCTTCCAAATGCGGTTTAGTGAGACTTAACTTAATAGACTTTGGTTTTGTTTGTGCATTTGACAAAATCTGTAAATGTACACATCTTTTAGAATATGATTGATTTGTTTTACAGAGATCCCTGAGGGAGGATCAACATTGATGTGGGGGGTTCCTAAACAGCAGTTTTGTTGAGTGTGTACAGCCTGTTTGGCTTTGTTATCTCCATGATATCTGTGCTGCAGAGCAGGCAGATAAAATCCATCCCATCACTGCTGGTTGACACCCGTACCTGTAAAATGATACTACATATCCGTACAATCCCCCCCACACACTTTACAGCCTCCAGGTGACACCCACACTGCAACAAATTCACACTCCCTTTGCTTCAACACCTCCTTCTAACACGGATTATTAATACCTCACACTCCTGCGGGCACACGCCGAAGCCAGGCCGGATCTCTGGAAGGCAAGCTTATTGACTGTGATTGTTTTTGAAACATCTCTGGACATTCACCATGCATACAGATACAGCCACACACACACACATTCACACTTGATGAGTAGCCCACTGGTTTGTCTTCACAACACTATTACAGCCAAACTGGGCTCTTAAGCTGCAGGCCTGCGACGCTCAATCAGAGCTCAAACGGGGAGAAATGACAGGTTTGAGAGTGATGTTTTCCTGCAGGACAAAGCCTTCCCGAGCACCTCAGGGCACGATTTCCATGCAACAACTGTGGAGAGCTGTTTTGATTGCTTTTCAATCAAGCGAGACAAACACTAATTAGTTTTTTGAAGACGAAGAAGAGGAAGAACTGTAAAATTATAGGTTTCTCTCATGGAGCGTGGATGACTGGCACTTAGCTGTTTGGACCGTCTTATAAATATTCTCCCTCTATCTCCCCCTTTCTCTACCACCCCTTCCCCCATCATCCTCCCATTTATCCTTCTAGCTCAGAGAGGCAGCACATTTCATTCAAGATGGCTGTTATTTATATTTTATTTATTTATAAATGACGACACTTTCGTGGAACAATGTGAATTAATTTGATCGTTTCCTAGTTTCCATCTTTTAAAAAAAATAAAAAATAAAAAAAAACTTTTGCACAAACATCAGCATTTTTTATTTTTTGGTGTAACCTTTCTCAAACAGTTGTTACTGTTTTGTCAGAGTGCGGCAGTCGGACACTTTAACACAGAATTCACAGCACACAAATGTACCCCCGCCAATAGAAGAAACCCCTCATATGATCACTTCCATATGTCTTTGCATCAAAGGTTAACAATCCACAGTTATGCTTCATTACATGTCGTGCAAACAGTTCTCAGATAGTAACCTCAGTCATATCAACAGTGGTACGACCTCTTGCAATTGAAATCTGAGCAAGTGTTTATCTCTAATTTTTATTTAAAAAATGTCTATTTGGACCTAATATAAGACACATTTACTAGACCAGTCCAAATAAATGACTTAAATCAAGTCATCAAAGACACAAATGAGATCTGAGTTGATTGGAACAAGTGAAAAAAATAAATACAGGTGGTATAATAAAAATAAACTTGTATTTAAACATTCTAATTTCAAGAAATTTACTGAGTTTTTTTTTTTTAATCGCATTTGCAGAATTTTATTACTTGTTCCAAGCAATTCAGACCTTACTTTTATGATGGAGACCCTGGACTGTTGAACAACTGAAGTCATATATCAAGCAAAAATGGTAAAGAATTCCAGCTCCAAAGCTTCAACAATTAGTGTTGTTGGAAGGAAAGGTGATGTAACATAGTGGTAAACATGAACCTGTCCCAGCTTTTTTGAGACATGTTGCAGGCATCAATTTCAAAATGAGCAAATGTCAGTTTGTAAATTAAATATCTTGTCTTTGTGGTAAATTCAATTGAATATAGGTTGAAGAGGTATTGCATATTATTATAATGTGTTTTTATTTACATTTCACACCAGCCAAAGCTCAAACTGTGCTGTGGTTCATGGTCGTTTTGTCTCTGTTTGGCTGTCGATGGTTTACCTTGGCTCCTTGTGTGATCCAACACCCTGAGCTAGTTTCCTGCTGTCTTCTTTTCTCTGTTGCTGACTGGACAAGCTCCAACATTGGTTATAAAAAATCTGATTGATATAGAAAATATACTACTCACTATTCTGATAAAAAAGTTGACGGATAAATTTCTCTTAACCCATTTTCATACATATGTATGCATATTGTTCTTTATAGTTGATTCAGGTGTCATTTTTGTCCTCAGGTAGGACACTTTCTCTGGACTTGCCGTGTGAATGTGGCTCATTTTGAGTCTAACGAAACATTTTTACCAAAGATAAGACACAAACACTCGTTTGGATTTCAGTTTTTACAGTGTATGTGTGACTGATGTGTGGTCTGTTTTTCTAGTGTTGCTTTTGCTGTTCACAATTGATAATTGTTCCTCTGGTATTTGACCAATCAGAATCCAGTGCATAACAAAGGCGTAATTGTTCAATCATTTAAATTAAAAACCCATCTCTACTTCAAACACAGTGGTTATAGATTTCTGTTTTTAATAGTTTTCATCATTTTTAAACCCCATTTCAGAACTTATAAATGTTATACGCTCAGTTATCAACCTTTGCCACGTATCCCATTCATTTAATAGGCATTCACATGAAATGGGATTGTCACTGGGGGATATAAATAAATATATATTAACCTTCGTAGAGGTTTTTTTTCCAGTTTTGCCTCCTTTCATGTTCTCATTTTAGTCTCATGTTCCTGAAATCAAAGCGTTTCTCTGCAGAACATTATCACTATTCCTGCAGCAAATCTGTGATAATACATCAACGGTGAATTCATCACAAATTCATGCCATTGTGTCCATCTCATGAAAAGATGCAGCTCCATACTTCTGGGTCTGATGTGAGGCTTTGATTCGGTCATCATGATATTGATATTTCTCTGATTCTGAGCAGATCCGCTCTGCTCTGTGTGTGTGTGTGTGTGTGTGAGAGCTGTTTTCCATGTTAATGGCGCTCCCTGTTTTCTCCCCCCTCTGTCTCGACCCTGCAGACGGACGCTGCGCTGATGTACGATGCCGTGCACGTGGTGGCCGTGGCTGTGCAGCAGTCTCAGCAGATCACCGTCAGCTCATTACAGTGCAACCGACACAAACCCTGGCGCTTCGGCAACCGCTTCATGGCCCTCATCAAAGAGGTAGGTGCAGCTCTACCTGCTCCCCGCTCTGTCTCTCCCGCAGCATACACTCACCTTCACACACGACACATGTGCTCTCAGGAAGCAGACGGAGGCTGAATTTCAATGAGGCTTGAGCTGTCACTAGAAGAGGATATGAATAAACAGAAATGATTTATCTGTGTATTTATTTATATGAAAATTCTTCAGGGTGTGTACATACACGCTCCTCCTCTGAGGGTATTCTCCTCCAGTCTGTACTCTGAATTCCAGCATTAACCACCCATGCAGAAACAAAAACACAGCTTTAGCTAAAATTTTGGTAATTGCCCCACAGTCCGCTGCTTTTGTGGAGCTGGGACAGTAAATCCAGAGCTCTGTCTGTGGGAAGGCCGAGGATTAGCAGATCTATATTTAGGAGCCCTCTTCAGTTTGCAGAGATCATGAGAAGACTGTGAATAATTTAACTGTACAGAGAGGGTTTGTATGCATACATTTGGATGTATTTATTCAAAGCTAACAGTTTTAAACCGTGAAAATCTCATTCTTCCTCTTCTCTTTCACCCATCTTTCCATCTCCTGCTGTAGGGCTGCTTTTGTTCTCTGATTTACAGCTTGAAGTCCCACAGAAGGATGGAATTTACAACACTCACTGTTTAGCTCACTGGCTACACATGCAGACATTTGAGTTGTTTGTGCTTAACCAAAGAGATGGTCTGCATAAGGCTAAAACAATATTAACAATACATTCTCAACATATTGATCTCATCTGTGAAGAAAGACTTTAAAAGGTCCTGGACTTAATTAGCTCATATTTACCAACATACAACTAAATCTTTATTGTCCGGTTAACAAACAAATCACATCATTCTATGAGTTGACATCTGATATCTGCGTTTATTATCATCCTGGTATTAAAGCATTAAGAACATTTTGGCTAGCAACCAGAGTTCATGTCATTTGTATGTGTTCATAATCCATGATTTCAAATGAGATTATCAAGGCCAAAATCTGTTATGTCAGGTGGCTATTTCTCTGTTTCTGTGGTCAGGTAGGATTTTCCCAAGAGAGCACAAACCCATTTACAGCTATTAGACCAAAAGTCCCTTTGACAGCACTAAACCAGCCAGAATTTTTTTAGCAGTAAGGAGCCACATCTATCTTTTTTTCTAAAAGAAAGAGGTGTGATGGATTTATTTTGTAGCAATTTTGGACACGGGCTAGATTGGTAAAAAAGTAAAAGAGGGTCAGAGCAGAGGAAAACTAAACACAGAGTGATAAAGCACAGGTGAAACTTTTTTTGGTAATGTTCATTCCATTCCACATGCAGCAGTTTTACTGCAGTGATCTGTTCAAGCCAGAGAGTCCATCAATAAAACAAAGAGCTAGGTTTGCTCTGCTCGGTCAGGTTGGAGTTGGTAGATGAGCACTGGTAGGACATAACCAGGATTCACTACATAACACATTACAGACATGTCTGAGAGCACTAGGCTGTGAGTAACACTCAGTGTAGCAGGTTACTTAACTACACTACAAATGGAGTTTACAAAGTATTGTCATGTTTTTAACAGTGGCACTATGTAGCAACGAATCAGTCTGTTACTTCATGATGTTGTATCCCACGAAAAGTTGCCTTGAAGATGCTGACATACGCACAGCCACTGACGTCACTATAAAGCCTCTGTTTTCAAGACGTGGTCTCATCAGTCAGCAGATTAGAGAACATGGAGAACATTGATACAAGTTTACCCACTTTTTAGCTTCTATCAAGTTGTTTTAGGCTGATATAGCCCTGTAACACCCTGCCATTGTTTAAAAAGACTGTTGAGAGGAGTCCTGCATCATGGATACGCGGCGCCCATGCGCATGTGCTCGTGCATGAAGTGAGCCGCACCAAAGCTCACCTCTACCAACTGTGCCAAAGCTTGAAAGTAGAAAAACACAGGGAGACACGACCAATTTTGACATCATGTCAAGGCAATCCATGTCAAACAGACATTCTTCACAACTTATTCGTCAAATAGTTGTGAAAATGTCTCCAGGACATGCAGGACAAATGTTGTATGTAAGTTAGAAATATAAGGCAAAATTCAGCGAGACAGTTTGGTTAAGTTTATCACTAATTTCTTTATTCCCGGTGTTAATGATACATAGGTTCAGAAACTACCACAATCAGTTTCTTTTATCTGAATATTTCACATTACAAAGAGCAATGATATTTGATATGAATCAATTTGTAACATCTCATCCCTAACTTAAAGAGCAAATTAAAGAAGATGTAGAAATAAATAGTTAAAGTAAACCATTAAATTGCACATAGACACAAAATACTGTAGAGCACATTTCTGGTGCAGCCATGCTTCCCTGGGGATAAACATCTCGCCCTGCTGATGGCAGATTGTGAAATGCTCATGAATATAAATAATGTATTCATGTATTGTATGTGTATACAGCAGTTCAGCCGCTTAACACGACAGTCAGTGGGGGTTTTAAGCTGTTACTGGGATGTTTCCCAGGCCCACACTATGTTTTATTTCTGCAAGGAGACAGCCTTTTGTATGTCTGTATGCAACATCAGCTGGTAGCAGCGTAAATTGCATGCCTTGACAGCCTCCTGAGCTTTCTGAAAGCTGTTTATCTTCCCTGCAGGAGGCTTGTATCCTGCACCATTTCAGAAATAAGTGTTATTGTCAGAATACAAACTATGATCTTTAGTTCAACCAGAGCAAGTAGTTTTTATGCTTTGGTAAAAGTTGGTGAGGTGAAACCTTTTTTTCAAACCAATTTGACTTGGTTTACAAATTGTGGTCGACCCCTACAATTTTTCAATGTTTTCTTTTATTTATTTATTTATTTATTTATTTATTTTTCCGTCTGTCAGTGAAATCTAGGCAAGTGTTCATTTCTTATAATGAGTAAAAATTGTCTGACAGGACTTAATATGAGCCACATTCATCTGACAAGTACAAGAAAATGTCTTATTTCAAGATACCAAAGGATAAAAACGATGCCTTAATTGCCAGATTTTTCTAAGTAACTTTGCAGACATTTTTGTCCCACAACATCTTGGAGAAAGACATCTTTATTGACTTGTCAGGTAAATGCTGCTCATTTTAATTCTGATACGACCACTTTTGCTGAAAGACATTACATCTTGCTCTATTTTCAATTACTGAAGTGAAGTGAGGAGGAGCTTTGGGGGTCTAAGAGTTCCTGCTTCAGGAGGAGGCATGATTTTTGGTTTTTGCGCTTCAAGATTTTACAGCAAACAGACAAGAGTAGAGTAATGTAACAAATATCTAAATGGACCACAGATAAAATAAGAACAGGCTCCAACAGCAACAACAGCAAACTACAGTGTAGTGCTGACTGCATTTCAACAATTTACATCTATTGCACCATTTCTGCAATCAGCGAATAAGCATTCAATGTATTCACCACATGATCAGCTCACCTCTACTTTGGCCTCCAAACAGTTTTTGTATATACACCCACTACAGGTATATAGCCATCTACAGGACTGGCATGCCTACTACAGTCCCTCTGCATTTTCACCTGCAGGTTTTTTCACCTGGTTCTTTGCATTTTTGGGTAAAACGTCTTATAATTGGGGTCTAAAACAGAGACAATGCAAGCTTCATGTGGAGGCTCACAGGCTGAACCAGCAAGGTACAAACTTGAGCCTGGAGTCCTTTACAGTTTTGGTCCAACACTACTTGGCAAATCTGTCACTGTTCTTAAAATCCATGTTTAATGACTTGTAGTTTAATGTGCATGTCAGACTTCTTTTTACACTAAATGTCTTACAATAGAACCCCTCTTCTTGCAAAAGACAGAAACACAAAGCACCATGATGAATGAAGGACTCTGCAATTAATCATACAACTCATGTCAGAAGCATTCAACAAATATGAAAACAAATACAGAGGAAAGTTCATAAATCTTAAAAGCTTACAGTAAAATAACACTTCAGAGTGACAGAGAAAGAAACATCCACACTGTGTTTGCACCTGGAAAAACAAAAGGGAAGTTACGGTAATGAGCACACAAAGAAATCACAAAAGCGAGTACACAAACTGCATGCTGATTTAAAAGAGTGACTCAAGGCTGGTACACATTACATGATTTTTCAAATCTTCACGGATTTAGAGATCACAAGCTTGCAGATAACAAAAGGCAAATTCCTCTTCTGATCTTGTAGTGTGTGGTGTGAACTTTGGGGCACACCACACACAAACCGATTGAGACAGATTTTTAAACAGACATTGTAATGGTTAAAGATCTGATTATGTTCAGTGACTATTGGTGATTACTGACCGGTTTCATCCATTGCAGTTTCAAGTTGGTTTTCCATTTTAGAAGTCCAGGAAACTTTTATTTTTCCTGGTTCCATATGTTTTGTTTAGTTTTAATTCCTGTTTTGTCATAATTTCATCAGTCAGCTGAGCCAGCCCGCCTCTTGATTGGCTCTTTCCTGGTCACATGACATCACACACTGTGCTCGGTCGGCTCCTTTCGGGGTAGACCCCACATTACAGGGTTTGTAGTTTCAAATATAAAACGTGTTCATTATCTATGATTTCTCAATTTAAGACTTTCTGAGCGGATGCAACTGCACAAAAGCGTTCGCGACACACCCCGCACTACAGGAAAATCGGACGTGATTCCATTTGCAAACACCAGACAATCAGGCCTTTGCTGGCTTTGATCGTAAGGAGAACATTGTTAGAAAAATCAGCCCGATTAGCGTGTGGTGTGGCAACTTTTAAAGTCTTCCTGTTTTTTTGTCCAGTAAAAATCGTAATTTCCTGACTGGAGGAACATCTCTCTTTGAACAGCTCTGGTATCAGAGCAGCAGTGTTCAGACTCTGAGTCAGAGCAGTATGACGAATGTGTTCAGGAGCAGGTGAGTGAACCGAGCGTGTAACTTCCAGGTCTGTGACTCCCCCTCATTTGACTAAAGATAGACCCTGAAGTCCCCGGTCTGCAGTCAGAGCAGCGCTGAGAGACACCTGAGAGAAAGCTACCCCTGCTCTGAGCCACTTTCATGCCACGTTGTCTCCCATCACAGCCCTAAATATCTGTAAAGATTTGGTAATTGCTTCCCACTGCTACACAGAGCCTGAGAGTGCAGGCCCGGTTAGACTGTACCAAACAGAGAGAGTGTGGAAAAGAGGGAGAAATGGGACAGATGAAAGTGTGACTGATCTCTCACAGGCAGTTTGTTAGAAAGCAGAGATGTAACTGCTGATGGCTGAGGAGGTCTCTGACTCTCTCTCTCGCTCTCTCTCTCTCTCTTTCTCCAGGCCCACTGGGACGGCCTGACCGGCAGAATCACTTTCAATCGCTCCAACGGTCTGCGGACAGACTTTGACCTGGACGTCATCAGTCTGAAGGAGGAGGGGCTGGAAAAGGTAGAGTGTCTTTCATTTGTGTTTGATGGTTCTCGTCCCAAAAACACTAACAATCAAGATGAAAATTCATCAACTGCAAAGAAGTTGCTCCTAAAAATACACTGTATTCTGGCTTTTTTTCTGGGGGCTGTAGTAGAGGACCAAAAGTTCTGAGTAGTAGTGGCCATGTTTTATGAAAATAAAGAGCATTTGGTGGGTGATTCATCTGCTTCAGGAATGCTTAGCTCTCTTTACAAATTAAGAATGGAAGGTTAGGATCTTGTGTTTGTGCGGGCGGCAAAAAACTGGGGTGAGTGCATTGTTTGTCAGAAAGAATGAAAACACAGGAAAGAAGCTTTTCCAACTGTCAGAGTTTTTAAAGAACTGATTTGACCTGCATGAGCAACAAAACCAGACAGAAATATGTTTTCTGCCTGTTTTTGACAATAGAGTGAATAAGAGCTTCTTAAAGCAGACAAACATAGACATGACATTGACGTACATAGAAAGATGCAATGGCCCTGAAGTGTAGTACAAAAACAAGGGAACTAAAACAAACAAACAAAAGAAGACGGAGTTTGTATCACGAAATAGCACTTACAATTTGAAAACAATTTCGCTTTCAGTCGAAAAGACAGAGTGCATCTGTCAAATCAGAACAATTGTTGTTCACCAACAGTTACTAACTTTTCTGATTTCTTTTAATTTTTCTTTTTTTTTTTGTTAATTTATCTTTTGTTTTTTTGTTTGCTTTGTTGCGTTGGTTTTTTTATTTATTTATTTTTTTTGTCTTGAATTGAGGACAAGTTTTCCTTCTGTCATCACAATTTTTTGTGTTGTCATGTTCTTTTTCTATTGTCATAATGGTTTTTATCTCTTATTTTTTATTATTTTTAATTAAATTTTGTTGTGTTTTTTCTTGTGTATTTGTGATTATAATTTTCTATTTTTCATTTTTTTCCCTTCTTTTTTAATCATGTTTTATTGATTTATTTACTTTTCGTTTTTTGAGGTTTCTATGTTCTCATTTTGTTCTCATAATATTTCCTTTCTTGTGTTGTTTCCTTTTTAAGTTTTCCTGTTTATCTGTTTTCTGTTGTCATGTTGTTTTTGATGTTGTTGTTGATGATTGTGTGTTTTTTATTGCTTTTGTCAACTATTTTTTGCTGTTGAAGTGTTGTCGTGTTTCCTTTCTTTATCTTGTCATTTTCCTCTTTTTGTTGTTGTTTTATCTTTTTAAGCTTTTTTGTTCTCATGTTCTCTTTTTTATCATGTTGTTATTTTATTCATTCAATCTTTTTTGTTGCTGTGTTGTTTTTGTTGTGTTTTATTTATCTCCTTCTGCATCCATGTTTCCTTTTTGTCGCTGTGTTGTTGTTTTAATCTTTTCTGTTGTCTTTTTTTTTTTTAAATTTTGCTTTCGTTGTTTTATTTATTTAATTTTTTTGAAGGCCACCTCAGTAATACCATCACTTACTCTAATCCTGTTACTGTTTTTACTCTAAATAGAGCGACACCTGTCAGCCAGTTTGACTAGAGCTGATTTCACATTCCTTGTCTGTCATACTCTTCATCACCTGATAAAGTATCGTCCCAGTTCTGAGGCTCATTAAAGCCGTGAAGTTTCTGCTCTGTCATCACCGACACTGTTGTTCTCACTAAAACGAGACAGAGCGATGATACAGGGTTACAATCTCATAAATCAGGAGCAGACTGCTGCTCTGTAACAAGGCAACACTAAACTGTGTGGCACATCCAAAAAGGAGAGCAGACTCTGAATGCATGAGTCAACACAAGGGCAGGAGTACAAAACCAGGCAGAGTGATGAGGGATCCAGAGCCAGTGCTCAGGTAATCAGTCCAATCAGGCAAACAATCCCAGAGAGAGCAGCAAAGAGGCAGAGACACCAAAAGAGGCACGGAGAGAGGCAATGGGTCACAGCACGGTGAAACTCACGAGGAAAATGGCTAAAAACAGGGGTGTACTGAATAACAAGATTTACTGTTATACATGGAACTGCAGGGTTAATTCTGGACTTTACATAAGTGGGTGACAGGATCAGGATAATCAGGATATGAGTCTGTGAAAGTTTGAGATACTGTCTTGATATCACAGAGTCTGAGTCTGAAATTGGTGATCTGAGTCCAATGCAAAACTTTTCGTTCTTATCTCTTTGAATAATGTTTTTATTTTCACTGCACTGATACCGTTGAGGCTGCAGCTGAAATATTAGGTCTAAAACTGTCACACACACAAGATTAAAATCGAAGTGACAGATCACTTTAAGGGAGTAAACAGGAGTTATTATAGTCAGATGTATCTGCTCTAATGAGATGAAAGTGATACAAACAGGTAAACTGTGTTTGTCTGAACATAACGGTTACACTTATAAACATAATGAACACATAAAGCTGCTGATGGCTGTAATGAATCCCCCTGACATCCTGGGAGTGTAGAAAAACGGCAGATTTCAGTCACAGTCTTTCCAGTTTTTCCAGTTAAAATGGCAAGTCATTGTAGAGCCAGTGAGCTGAAAACACTGACTGAAACATAGACGGATCTGTTTTTCTTGCTTTTCACTTGTTTTTATGTAGATGTCTCCCTGAACAAGAGAAAAAAAATGAAGGATAGGAGTTTTATGCTAGTTCCCCTTAAAAAGACTAGATATTCATGGTCTTACTGGAAAAAAAATAGAAACAAGGTGCTGCAGAAATTAAAGTTGATGGAAGAAGATTGAAGACCCCCTTTTATTACAAGCAGATTTATGAGTATGGGGATATTTAAATGCACATTACAAGAGTCTGATGTCCACTTATTAAGAAGATCCACAGACAAGCAGCACCTTGTATGTCAAAGCTGCTGTAATTATTATACAAATGAGAGGGGCGCCTCTTTGAGGATTTTATCTCCACATCAGAGGGATCGAAGATTAAAAGGTGGATTAAAAAGAAGAAGTTGAGTTGGAATTTTGCTCACAGCAGACTCTATCTACCCGCTAACACAAATAAAGTTACCTTGAATTGGGGTTAGTTTGGTGGGAGTTTTGCACAATTACCAACACACTGAAAATGATTACTGATGACCTCCAAATGAAGCAAAAGCCCTGAGGTCTCCTGGTTGGACGATCTCTGCAGGTTCAGCATCACCTCTTGAATCTAAATACAAGAGTAGAAGAGTAACAGTGCTCAGTCTTCTGCGTTGGGACTAATTCATGTGTATTTATCCAGCAGCATGTGTTTAAGTTCTCCTCTAAACAGAAGTGTGTATGGTTTACATATTTTCCCAGAAGTGGCTTCACTCCAGTACTCAGCAGTCAATTTAAGATTCATGAGATTATCAGCGTGAAGAGAACCTGCTCGTACCACACGTTCAAATAATATTCTCAAACACAACTATAAACACTTCACACTCCTGCATCCTCTCAGGTGCTCCCTCTCTGCGGCTCCTGACCTCTGCTCCGT
The DNA here is from genome assembly GCA_008086565.1 of Thalassoma bifasciatum. Taxonomy (NCBI): domain Eukaryota; kingdom Metazoa; phylum Chordata; class Actinopteri; order Labriformes; family Labridae; genus Thalassoma; species Thalassoma bifasciatum. The sequence continues at coordinate 29,618 of RPOG01004187.1, forward strand.
GTGCGCCCACACCTCCGTGAATAATTTAGCCCATTAATAAACCCCTTCACAAGCCCTCAAGCCTCATGAAGCCTGAATTAAAGAGTTGATTTGCAATTACAAAGCGGGTCTCAGGGCCTGGTGCAGGGTATCAGACGAGCCCTGAGGAGCGTGTGGTGGCTGCGGGTTTGGTGTTTGTGGTCCCGTGTGGCCAGTGATGCTAAGGGCGGTGGAGTTGGAAGGGGGGCAGTGGAGGCTGGGAGGGAGGCTCGGGTGGAGTCTTCAGGGGGAGCTGAGAGAGGACAAGAGAGGCCTTGAGGCATGATCTGATAGTTTCCTGCTGCTCGCCTCCTTCAGCCAGCTCCCTCCTTCAATCCAGCCTCCACTGACCCTCCTAAAGGCCACAGGGCCCATCCACATCCTTGATCATCTCTAACATTATTCCCTGTGGGACTCCAGAAGAAGGTGTTGAGGGTTCACATGGCTGTCAGCTGTGTCCTCAGGGTGCTGTGATATTTCATGTCTGAATCTAGAATACGAGGAGGAGAAAGTCTGAGAACAGCGTGTGTCCCTGCTGCTTCATGTCTGCCTGTCTGTTTCTGTCTGGTGGATTGTGTCAGCTATAAAAGAAAACTTATTTCAGTCTTTGAAAGGATACAAATACAACTCTACAAGGACGAAAACCTCCTTAGATCACATTCATTTTGGAGGTTATCAAACCTCAGAAAAGTGTCAGCATTTAGATGCAGAGGGTCCTTGGCACAGTGAGACAGACAGATCATTGTAAAACATTTGAAGTGTAGGTTTTTCACTGCTCTCACCAAAGCATGCCTCTCTGATTTTAATCCATCATTTGATGCCTACATTGAAAAATCCAAATTCTTGTCAAGTATTTTTCTTTATTTTTTTGTCAAAATTGTCTCATCAGACTTAAGTTGAGCCACATTCACTTAAGTCCAGAAAAAAAGGCATACTACAAGACATTAAAAGACAAAGATGAAGCTTAAATTGTTTTTAGGGAGTACAAATAATCTGCCAATGGGTTAAAAAAATACCACTTGTTTGGTTTCTTGTATATTTAGGCATTATTAAAATTTCAAGAAATGTGAAAATCACCTTTTTTTATCTCATTGGCAAATTTTGTTTTACCCTCTTGAAAACCTCAAAGTCAACAACTGAAAAGTTAAACAAGTGTCAAACTCGTACCAGTTACAGAGCCATGTTACATAGGAATAAAATATGAGATCTGAAGAACATAACTGTGGATTAATGGAATCCAAATTTCCAAAATGAAGTTGGAAATTTCTAGAATAAAATCACCGACAAATGAGGATAAGCTGTTATATATTTGGGTTGAATTCCTGGTGAGAATAAAGTAATAGCTTTGTTCAGGCTGTGTGTTATTTTTAAGAGGAGATTAGAGCAGCCAGCTGCCTGTATTAAGATAAAGAATGTGGAGCATCTGGTGAAGTTAAACTTTCATATTGATTTCATAAATAACTTAATACTAAATCTTTCACCACATGAGCACCACACTGTCTTAAAAATATGATTTCTGTGCAACTATATTTTCATGCTGTTGAGTCTGATGTCACATTTTGAGAGCAGACTGTGATTACTCTTCTTACATTTTATTTACATTTAAAACAATCTCAGCGTTTAGCCCTAAAATTGAGATCTTTCTTTAAGAATAACAACTTCAATACAGAAAGATTATGAATTATCCTTGTAAATTTACATTTTTTCCTCTATGCAGACTTAAATCATCCAAAGCTAAGAGTCTTAAAATGCTCCTCAAAGTTTACATCTTGTTAATCCTTAATGCAGGCCTGATCCTTCATCTGTTTGCGTGTATATATTTTGAGAACTTTCTCCCAGAACTCACTGAAGCATAAATCTGTGTGTTTGTCTCCAGCTCAGAATCTTATTCATATTTGATTTCATGATATGACAGTTGTTGGTCATTGAATGGCAAAAGGCAAACAGCTTGCATATACAACCACTGTCTGGTAGTGATATCCATCTGTAGAATACATGGATATACACAACAAAGCACCAAGGTAGAGAGGTAAAGAGATAGAGTGAGGTAGAGAGATGGCAGGTCAGCAGGTGAGGAATTGACTCTTTTGGTACAGGAACAAATCACTGAATCTAATGTCCAGGACTGAGTCACTGATTCACTGAATCAGAAGTGAACCAGGTTACAGTAGCAACACTCACAGCAGTTATCGAGCTGGTAGCTGCTCCAGTAGCGGCTGGAAAGGGTCGGCCTAGACATCCCAGAAGAACCAGTAGAGCACTATTGCCCTTAAAAGTTTGGGAAATAGCAATGGCTGACCACTGCTTGTTCTTTCCTCTTCTAGTACTTGTTGGGTTGATTGCATACACACTACCACCTACAGCTGAATTTGATGTAAATAAAGAAAAGATTATGAGATTAACTTTAAACCATGATTTTGATACTTGAAAACCGAGGCCTCCTGGAAATCACATTACACTCCCCAAACAGCAGAAATTACTGTCCTGTCTTCTTATTCAAACAACTTTTCCACTAATCCTAATCAATGATCTACCTTTGTTCTTTTGTCTACCTAATCCAGCAAGAATCAGGCCAGCTTTTTCATAATTCAGAGAAATCCCCTTTTGCAACATGTATCTTCTTTTTGATCTCCTAATGAACTCTCTTATTTATTTTACGAATAATGAAGAAATCAGATTATTATTGCCTTAAAGCGCTACATTTCCCAAAATCAAGATAGGAACAAAAAAAAGCAATCAAAAAATTAACATTCAAAAAACACTGCTCTGTTTTTAATTAATCCATGCATGAAAGTGTTAAAAGACTAAAACCTATTCAACAAACAGTTAGGATCACTGTAGGGACACAATTTGGAAAAAAAACCACCTGAATTTGCCCAAGTATTAGAAATTTGTCCAAGTAGTTTGAAAACAGACTTTAGTCTCCTGGGCCCAGATTTGTCAGTTATTCATAACAGATACTGTATGAAGAGTGAGTCAGCCTATGTGCAGCTGTTTGTCACGATGTGCAAAAGACATTGTTCAAAATAAATTTGAATTACAGAGTCATGAAAACTCAGAAAAATTCAAGCTCAAGTTCACATTTTTTGACCCCGTCTTGATTGAAATACAAATAAAACAGAAGCTTAAAAAGAGAAGAGGTACAATACTTTTTTCATTTGCCAACTCAGTCGGAGGAGTGTGTTCCAACCTTCAGCCTTGTCAATGTGAACTATAATTTATTTTGAATGACTCAGTCCTATGTTCTTGAAATGGTCGATTTGAGATTCCCATTTGCTGGCATTCAAGTACCTGTGAAAGCTGAACAGGAGAGTGATGATGTACGTGCTAAAACATGGGTTAAGCTTAAGGTTCCGCTAGCTCTGCGTATTGAGGTTGAAGTTGGTAGATGAGCACTGGTAGGACATAACCAAGATTCACCAAGCTTTCACATTACAAGTCTCTGAGCAATGGCTCATGGGAAGCAAAGTCTTTATCGTGAAAAAAAAATTAAATAAAAAAAACCCTTGCTTTTCCAGAAAGTCCTCACAACCTCTTTTAAAGTGAAGTATGCAGAATTTTCCCACAATGAAATGTGAGTGTTTACAAGAATAATCCAGCTCAATCGTTATCTTTGGGCCTCTATACTCGTGTGTCAGTGTCTGTGTGTCCCTCACCCCTTTGTAGACCCCCTCCCTTGCCTGCTCTGTTGATGTTTTTTTTCTTTTACTTGGGACGATCCTGGGTGGAGAGTAGGAGTTGTTATGGGTGGTGACCAGCCAATCACAGTGCGCCTGGTGAGCAAGTGACAAGATGACAGCGAGTGGGAGAAGTCATCCCGAGCAGCTACAGTAGCGGCTGTAACACAGAATGAATGATACAATATTTGCAGCGTATCTCATTTACCTGCAGGAAGTCAGGTGTACGACTCTTGAGTTTCTCTCACCTGATGCTGCAGGTGCTCACAGGGCTGTTTTTTTTACCGTCTATGGTACTTTCACATAGCTAGGACTGTTAGCCATGCTATTAGCTATGGTCGGAGGCAGTGAGCATGCGCAGCTGCTGACACTGAGCCCCAAAGGAGGAGCCCAGTCTGGATGTTGTGTGAAGACAAATAAACACAACCTATTGAAATTTGGTTTTGATTTTGGTTTCACACACCTGTATGAGTGCACACTGTTTCCGTCCTGTAAACATAAGAGATATTAAGCATGTGTTTTCTGTGTCACAGATTGGTACCTGGGATCCTCCAAGCGGCCTGAACATGACGGACAACCAGAAAGGAAAGACGACAAACGTCTCTGATTCCTTATCCAACCGCTCCCTGGTCGTCTCCACCATACTGGTAACTTTTCTTTCTTTATTGAGCTGCTGCTGTTACTGGTGGAGGAGTTGCACTATTTCACACTTCATAGCCTCTGAGTGGCTTAAACACTTGGTTTGTGTGTTGTATATTTTGTAATAATGGTGCGTTCATCCCCAAACTCAAAGATTAAAGAGCAGATTGAGACAGAGCCAGCATCACGCATAAACAGTACGGTTATTAAAAACATTCAAACAAAGTAGAAAAGCTTGAAGTTCAGGTCAGCTTGTTCCTCATTATAGTTTCTCACCAGTAAAGGGAAAAAAAATATGAGAGAAGGCGTTAGCTGATAGGGTGCTTTTCTTATTTTGACCTCGTTTGAGTTGGTTTAATATGCTTTTTTTGTTCTAAAGTAACACACTGATCCGTTCAGTAAGCATAAACCTGCTCTGTGCACTTTATTAATCTTATCTAAAAGCGTTTCTTTGTAATGAGCTCTGCAGGATTCAGTTTCCTCCTGCTGCCATTTTGGGCCAGCAAAGTGCAAATTAAATATTGCAGCTTTAAATGTCTGTTTATAGCCAAATCAAATTGTAATGGTGCTTTATGTGGGACCAATTATAGAAGGCTAGAAGAGCTCTCAGCCATAACAGACTCCTTCCAAAGATGTCATTATTTCTAAGCTTTCCTCTTGAAAAATCCTTCAGTGCTTTGCCTGAGCTGCCCTTTCTGTTCTGGGAGCTTTCTGGGGATGCTGCTCTCCGCCTCAGTAGAAGCAGAGTACCCCAAAGCACTGCACTCCCAAATTACCCCTTGACTTCATCACAATGGAGGAGTCCAATTTGGCAGAGGGTGGGGGGTGAGTGGGGGGGTGAGTAGGCTCGAGCAGGCAAAATTGACTGATTGATTGTCCAATAAGATTTCATGCTTTACAGCTCTTCCTCCCATCGACCCATTCATCCCGTGTATTGTGTTGTTTTCGCTCTGCTGTCAGTGTGCCAAAAAAACAACAAACAAGTGGAGCTGAACTTCGAGGAGAGGAAACAAAATTAAAATCTTCTGATCCAGAACAAACAGCTGTATTCCTCTAACATAATGAAAAGCGTCATCAGTGTAAGAGCTGGAGAATCTAACGTCAGAAGCCTCATCATCTTTTAGATCGATGCATTTTTAAAGCTTTATTGTAAAACTTTTGAGGATATGTGGGATTGAAAAACACAACAGACTTGAGAATACAGTTGTATTTCTTGCCTTGACTTCACCAGGACTATTTTCTTTGTGCTCTTTGTGAGAAGGTCTGCACACTTTTGTCCCTGAGTGCACCTGTAGTGAGGACGTCAAGCACACTTCTTAAGTTCAGCTTTTATGCATGGTTTGAATGTATGTTTCTCCTTAATGTGGCTGGCAGACATCAACTTAAGGTAAACAACTCTAGAGAGTTTGCAGCAAATACAGTTAGTGGTGAGAAAGTGAAGCCAACACTGCCAGTGAAACAGAAGTTCACTTACATCAGTGTCGTTTTCTGCATTTTCATACACACTGAGGCACATTTTGTCAAAACAAAGCCTGCAGAAAAACATTGACCTTCATCATTTTGGTTGTTGAAATCAACACTGTAAACTGTGTTTTGACATCAAGCCAGACGAGGCTTATAATTGAGGAGGTATGATTTTTTTTTTTCCTGAGCTTCTTAGGGCATGAAAATGTTGTTTTTTTCTTTCACATTATGACTTTTTTTTTTCCAAATATTTCATTTGTTCATAAAGTTACCATCATGTTCATGAACTTGATGTCAAATTGAACTAAATGATGCATATTAGTAATGACATGAATACTAATTTCTTTAAATGCTTCTCAAAAAAATTTGAAATCTATTCACACATTTCAACTTTGTTTGAGCCTGGATTATGGCGCTATTATGATGCTATGAGGGCATGAAGATAACCATACAGTAAAACCTGTTCTTGTTTGCTTCTGCAGGTTGGATGAGGCAACAGTGTCAAAAATTAGGCATCTGTTTCTCCTTCAATCTGTTTTAATAATAATAATAATAATAATAATAATAATAATAATAATAATAATAATAATAATAAAATGTATTTGTATAGCGCTTTTCAAAAACTCAAAGACACTTTACAATTTAAAAAGCAATACATAAATGCATACATTTAAACAATTCAGACAATAAAACAACAGTGCAATCACAGATTAAAAGCTAACTTAAAAAGGTGAGTTTTTTATGGGTTGGAGCAGTTTTGAATGTGAGTGGGGAGCAACAGGAGCTTTAAGGAATAACCTGTCTGTGATACATGCCTTTTAGATAAGACAACTGTGATGAACTGGGAAATATGACTATAGAAACTACAAAATTGGAAAGCTATGATATTAAATTGTGTGTAAGTTTTCAAATAATTTATTTGTTTCTTATGGTGTCATCTTATTCATCCAATCATTGGGCCAGATAATGGCGTAAAGTTTTAAATCAGCACAGGAGTCATTTCTGAAAAATAATTTTAAAATTGTTTCCTAATTTCACGGTAACGTCAGGAGTCAAATGGTACAGTTTTTGGAATGAATCAAAAATAAATAAATAAATAAAAAAGGCTGATTCGCTGAACTGTTTTAGCAACAAAAAGAAACCAAATACACAAACTTAGCATATGCAATTTTCTATATCACCGGAGTCACGAGAAAACTTCGGTGTGTGTGTGTGTGTGAACACATGCAGCATGTACTCCCCCAAACAGCTGCCACACACACTCACACACACTCACACTCACACACACACTGTCACAAGGGAAGCCTGACAGCGGAGAGAATCTTTTCCTGGTGTGACAAATTGAAGCCACATACCATCGTGATACTGAGGAGGGAAGCATAAAAATAACAATATCAAGTAAATTAGGGGTTGTCATTATTTATCGCAGGCCTTCTTTCCTTCCGCGCGTGCTGTGAAGTGATTGGATTGCAGTTATTAGCAAAGACTCTCTGCGGCTGTAATTGCCATATCAGGATTGAGTCATGGGGAGATGTGTGATGGCTGTGAGCAGTGAGGAAGAGAAGGGAGGGCTGACAATAATTGGGTTTGTTACATTTGATTGATGCACACTTTCATCCAGCTTCTCATCATTTTCTCAGGGATTATGTACTATAAAACATGATGTAATTACTGCTGAGATCTTGGCCTATCAACAGTTTATCTACTTTGAAAATCACTCTCGTAATGTTGCGGTAGAAATGAAGGACCTTTAGGCTAATGGCTGAAGCTGCAGATAATATACTGTGTAATGTCTTAAGTGAGAGAGGAGTGGGCCAGCTTCCACAGCCAGAGAAACATCCCATCATGTGTGTGTGAGTGTGTGTATGTCTGTGTGTGTGTATGACTGCAGGAAGAGTGTAGAGCTCTGATAACCTGAATAATCCACATTCTCACCGCTCTCACTGTTACTGTTGCTCACACTGGGCGTTTACTTCACTTCATGTTTCATTTATTCTGTGTTGCAGAGCAAAAGGCCATGAAAGGTTGAAAATTAAAGAAAGATATTCAGCAGCTGAGGCATTCAGGGCAGCATGTGCCTCATTACAGCACACATGTTTAATGAATAAATATCTGAAACTGCCAGCTGCTGAAAAATGATCAAATCATCATTGGATCCTAGTAATCCTCTTAATTAGCTAATGCCACGCCAATTAGTCCAAATTAGACGAGTGAAAATGTGTTTGTCACTGCCAGCAAACCCACTAGTTGTTTTAAAACCTCAGTAATATTCAAATTATTTTGTTAAAGGGACAATTTGGTGTTTTTAAAAATAGGTTTTAGGAGGTTCTTGTAAATAGAAAGTATAATGTCCACATGGGAAAAACTCTCAACATGGTGATGCTGACACATAAATTTGTTTCAAGTTTGATATTTCAGCTCAGTTTTCCCTTTCACCAGCCAACTCCATGTATTTTGATAATGTAAACATATCATGTGGCTCATGGTTTGTGGTAGTTTGTAATAATAAAAACACTGAGTGCTGAATACTTTTTCTTCAGACACACTCCCATTCAGCTTTTCTCATTAAACTTTTAAAGACAAAGTCAGCAAAATGGCATGAAGTCTGGGTGGAGCCAACACTTTACACACCTGAACCACTAGGTAATTCACATTTCTGCTGCTCTACAGAAGAACGACTCCTTCTGCTCATGCATTAGAAAGTGACTTGACTTTGGACACTCATCATCTTTCTGGGTCCGTTTAGAATTCAGTCTGGTAGAAACATAGTTGGTCGGTTGAAATGCAAGATACTGAAACCCAAAGTACTTAATAGTTGTTCAGCTGTGTGACTGTGTTTACATGAGATGAGATAGTACTGATGGTCTTTTACTGAAGCAGCTTGTACCTTCAGCCTTTGTGTGAATGTGCATGACCGAGACTAACTGTATTAAAACACTTTCAGTGATTGGAAACACAAGAAAAAAGTCTTAACCCTGTGGTGCATAGTGGTCACTACAGTGGACACCTATTTAAGTTATTTACTCCTAAATTCAATGGTTCATGTGGTGGAAATTCATATTAGCCTGTGTCAGGATATTTTTATTCTTCTTAGGACCTGAAAAAATGTTTTCAATTTTTTTTTCCAAACATATATATATATATATATATATATATATTTTTTTTTTTTTGAAATTGCTATAGACAAACATTTGAGGATAAAAAAGCTTATAAACTGTAAATCATTCAGTGTTAAAATGGATGAAAGAGAGTTAAAATATTTCGCAAAGCAGTATTACCAAAAAAGAGAAGAAGTCAATCACAAAAAAGTCATATTTACATATTTACAAGTTCACACTGTTTTGTGTTGAATATGTAATAATAAATAAAGATTTTTTTTTTAATGGAATTTTTCTTTTCATGCCGATAAACACTCAAGGGAAAAATCTTGACACTGACTTTCATAATTAATGTATCAGAGGTGTTAAAATAAGTCCACTTGCCACCTTGTTGTGTAATTTTTCAAGGTACTAGTATGACCACACAAGGGAAATAACATTATGATATGTGAAATGGTTTTTGAAGTGGGGTTGTGTGAGGTACTGGTCAATAAAAGGTGTATTAGCCACAAGAGATGTCGATCCATTTGGGCCTGTTATTGAGAAACCAGTCAATGAGCTGACATTTAAGTCACGCCTTCAACTTCAGTTCTACCACATGATTAAACTCACATCACAAATGATTAACCCAATCATTCATTTGTAAGTTTGGTAAGGTATAAAGCATGTTCAGCTCTGGAATTTGACATTGTATTTTTTTTTTTTACCAATCACAGCCTTAACACATTTGTGAATTATCCTGGATATAACCGCATTCAAGCTTTGATTAAATTCATATCAAAGTTTACAGCAGAACTAAAGGTGAACACAGTGTTGAGGGTAAGAGTCAAAGGGAGACATGAATTATAGATCAGCTGTTCATTCATGTGTGAGAGAACAAATACTTCATGCTTCTCTGGCACAAGTCAGCGCCCTATTTTCACCTCAATAGTTTAACTATTTGAAGACAGCCTTAAATGAAACATACTTTTTCTATTTTAATTATGTTTTTTCTAAAGGTTGATACTGTGAATCATTTCCTGCCAATCTGCGGGTAGTCACTTATCAGCATATGCAATAGTTTTCATAAATTTCTATTCAAAGAAGATAAATATCTGTATTAAACCTTGAGCATAAATGGGTTAAGTGGTAAAGTTTATCTCTGCACTGGGTGTCTTGACAAAAAATATGATTCAGAGACACTAAGACAGTCATCTAAAGCTCCAAAGCTGATACTTGTGGACTTTACAAAGCGGTGTCTCATGTCTTTGCATTGTGAGAGGAACAGCTGTAAGTGTAGGTCACTCACCAGATATAACACTGTGCCGCTAAATGGATAGATGTGTTATCTATTTATTTTTTCAAGTGTGAAAACTTCCAGTGTTCAGTTTGAAGATTTCTTTGAGTTTATTCCGTTTTGCTGTGGAGCAGGTTGTGAGGCTGAGTTTGTATCTTTTCTATTATTTACTGCAGCCGAGCAGTCCTCCAATCAGAGTTCTTTAAATAAAACAAATCTGTGTCCTTTCTCTGAAGAACATTGGCACGAAAAGCTCCTGAACTCTGGAAATAGAAACCTGTTCAAGGACAGAAGATGAGAAAGTGTGAGCCAAAAGACAGATGTGGGAAAAGGATGAATATAGAAACAGTATTAAAGACTCAGGGGATGTAAAGGATCATTAATGCTTGAGCTTTCTAACACGCTGTAAGATTCACATGTCGTTCAGATTATAGTTTCTTGCTCATCATATGTCAGAAATCAATCAGCGTAACAGTTCACAACAGGCTTAACTGGAATGAATCTCCCCATATTTTAGAAGATATTTCCATATTTGATGAGATGAGCAATGACAGCCCAGCAAAGTCTTCCAGAGGCAGAACAGTTTTCATCACTAGTGTGACATCTCTTATAAATAAAGCCACACTATCATTCAGCAGATGCTTTTTTCTTTTTTTTGACATCTAAAAAGAAGTTATTCTGCAAATATCATTATCTTTCAGCTGTATGCCAAAGATAAAAAAGGTGAACTGTGTTGCTTATAGAATCAATAAAGTGCTTCACAGAAAATCAAATTTTACATTTGCTTTAACAATTACATTCTGAGCATTTTGATCCCTCTGAAAAGACAATACTAGGTTGAAGGTCCCGCTCAGATTAAAAAAAAAAAACCTCAGTGTCTTTGTGAGTCCACCTTGCATTTATGAAATAAAAAGCTGAACTTAAATGATCCATCTGCACTGAAACAAAAATCACTGTACGCCATCGTCCTTTCATTGTGTGTAGCTGAGCATCGACCTGAAAATCTAAAACACATTTGGAAAAGTGCTCTTTCTCACCAAGCAATGTAAAATATTTATTTTGCTTGGTTAATGCGACCTTTGTTTTACAGGATCCTAAACTTTTCCAATGCCTTAAAGTTCAGACACTTGCAAAAACCGGGACATCAGTTCATCTTATTTCTAGTCAGAAATACCATCGTACACTTACTTTAGGCCTGATGAATAAACATCTGACTTCTAGATATTCAAAATAAGCCGAGACATATCAGTGGCTTTTAAATGACTACAAGTTTTTTTGTTTGAAAGAATTTGGTGGAACAAATTTGCGAAGATTTGAGGGTTTAGAAGTACTTTGAAAAATTAGCAAACCTTGTTTTTTTCTGGCAAATGTATTCAGAAGAAATCTGATAAAAGAGATCATGTTCTTTGAATTTTTAACATTTTCATGTTATTTTTTAAATTGATTTCTTGGTTTTGCTTGACTTTCAAAAATCTTGGTCATGTCTTTGTCTCAGTGCATCCTGGTCTCACAGTGTGATCTTGATTACAACAGTAGCTGTTACTGCTTGTGTTTGTGAATCTAACATTTTTTCCCCAAATATGCTAGTTTCTATTAGAAAAAGATGATTTTGCCCAATCAGAGTAGCATTTATTTGCCAATATTTTAAAAAAGAATACAAGGAATGTGAGTATGGTTTTAATTTTACTCTGTATAAACATGTATGTATAAACACTAAATAAGAAAAAAAAGAGATTAAGTCATTCAAAAATATTTTAAAAAACTTTTGTACATAGAACAACACTAGTACCTCTGTAGAACAGCTTGGAGTGTATTTAGCCGCTGTGTTTAAGATGCACACAAAAGAAAAAAATCGGCTAGGTTTTAAATAGGTAAGACAGCAGCTTGTGCCAGGACTATACATTGTTTTGTGTGGTTCAAAAGCCAGGATTGTTTCCACTGTAATCCAGACTTATAGTAAAAATTCTGAACCTGTTCGTGAGAAATAAAAACTTTAGGAGCACAGTTTGCCACAAGGATTTTCTCTCAGCTACAAAGTAAATCCTCTAAAGCAGAAAAATTTTGTGCCTAACAATCATATGAACTCAAAACTTTGGAGAAGAAAGAAAAAAAAAGCAGTGGTTTCAAAATACCACGACTTCCCTCAAACAGAACCAAGATGTTATTATAAAATGTATGAGACTGACTTGAATTGAATCTTGTTAGAATATTTTTTTGTAATCTTACAGAGGACGAGTGCTTTGTACAACAGTTAAATTAGCATAATGTAATACAGACACACTTCCATGTGTTTGCATTTTACGCCTTTTTCTATTTACCTATTTATTTGATTCAGTGTGGGTAAATAGTTGCAGTCTGAGGCATCGTGCATCTCTTACTTTATTTTCCAGCCAATGGGCTGTCTTCCATCACAGCACTGCGTGCTGAGAGCACCTGGATGATTCTCTTTGTTCTCAGCCGCACTGCATGGACAGGAATCAATAACACTGAAATAATGTTTGAAAAGGACTCAAATAAGGCAGCATCATTTGTTTTGTCTGCGGCACAAAATCTATTGTTTTTAATTTGTAGAAGAAGGATGAGCTTGAATGTGTGTTTAAGGAGAGTCTGCAGAGAGAGATGGCTGTGCTATAGCTTTAATTAGGTTTGCTTTACAGAGATACTTGGCTTCTCCTTCTCTCTCTGCTTTTAATTAAAGATACACCGGCCGCCGTCTGCAGCCAGCCTCTCTGCAGGAGATGGGGGGAGTGTGTGTGTGTTTATGTTTGTGTGTTTGTGTGTATGCTGTGGAGGGAGGAACACTGAAGAGGAACTGAGAAATGCTTTTATCTTTTTATTCGACCTTAGACTCATACCACTGACTGATCGTATGTGGAGAGAATACATCCTATGCTTATAAATAATGATCAGAGATTTAATGTGCCATCACTCTCAGTTACAGAAGAGTGTCTTCAATACAATTCAAACATCTATCAGGCAATAACTACATTATTATACCTGTGAGGCTGACCTGTCCGCCTGCAGCTCCAACTGATACACTCGGTTTGCTGCTCAGGACAGTTTTTGTATGTGAAGTATCATGACAAAATATAGATTAAGTCTTCGTGACATCAACAGTTTGTTTCTAAAGAAGCATCCTGAGACCCAAAATTCTTGTCATTTAATTGGAAAAGCTAACGTTGCTAAATTTTGGTTGAATCAAGATTTAAGACTCTAAGCAAACAACTGCGAGGCAAGTCAAGTCAGAAAATATCATGATTATGCCTGATTCTGCTTTAACTTATAGCTCCTTTTTTAAAGATATGTGAAGGAACACAATGAATTCAGCACTTACAGTGTGAATGGATACAGAAATTAAAGATCAAATTTATTTTTGAACTAAGCAGTAAATATCTAATTCTGCTGTTAACCCTTTCACTCTTGAGCTTTGAAACACCTGCCTGGACTTATTTGCTTATTTTGACTACATAAAAATCCAAAAATGTCCTGTTAGTAAGTCATTTGGCCCATTTTTTCTAAAAGATGTGAAAAATTCAATTTCTGTAAGCCACAAGCCACTTGAAGATGGCTGCTCCTCATCATGAGACAAATACTGAAACTGAAAGTAGAGCTTCTAAACCCTAAAACGTTCGAAGGCGCAGCTACGCTGTCCATATACAGTACATCTATATACAGGCTAAGGTCGCTGTCGACACATTCGGTGCTAAAGCTGAAAATTTTAACCCCTGTTGATGGCATCACTGAGGCTTTTTCTGCCAGCTTCATGTGGAAATGCAGGTTTTTGAACCTCCACATGAGCTAAGTAGTTCAAGTCTGGAGACTGACTCTTGTGCAGGTCTCCCATCAGATTTCCACCTGGTCCGTCTCCACTCAGCAGTTGTGTTGCTCTGTGCACCTTCGCTTGTCAGTGTGTTTTCAGAACGCAGCGTGAAGCAGGAGTGTTGGACAGCTGGAGTCTTGTGAGGGTATTTAAGGTGATTCTGGGATGAACATTTTTCAAACCACAGTGGTGAGCTTCTTCTCATTCATGATGTCTTTATTGGCCTCTAAAAACCTCTAATCTGCTGATTCCAGGCCTGACTGCTAATCATGACAGGATATTGTTGATACAGAGTGTTATACTCTGAAAATTAATGCTGCAGTTAGAGCATGAGCAAAAAATGACCTGTCTGTAAGCTAGGTTGGTAAAATGCTCTTGTGTGATCAATATTATTACTGGAGTAATCAAGTGATGCCATTTTTTTTCAATTTCTTTTTTGAGGCTTTACTTCTTAAAATACAGACATTTCAAATCAGTGCTCAGTCAAAAATGAGAAAATATTAAAGTGCATGATTTTTTTTTTTTATTTGAATAAGAAGAGGTTGCACAGCTGACTAATAATCTGATTTTAGCCATTGTAGGTTAAACCTGATACAATTTGTCTGGAGTCTTATCACAGTGTTGAACTGAGTCTCTTGAATCAAAAAGAAAAGCTTTAAGGTTTGGCACTGAAGGGTTTCCTTGAGATGAATTTCTACAATACTGTGGCTCAAGTCATAAAACCACAATAAAAGGCGTTTTTGCTCCATTCCAGTTGCATGGAAACAAAGTAAGAGCTGTGATAATGACCAGAAGGAATCACAGGTAGTGCAGGTTGTTCCAGAGAGAGATGCTCTCTGTTAATGTGCCCGGCCACTGTTTATGATAATTACAGTCTTTCACAGCTGACAGGAGGTCAGAGGGCAGAAGCTGCTAATGGGCTCACAATGGCTTCTTTGTGCTCGACATGCTAGATAACAGTTGTTCCACTCGTTAACATGGCAGCAAATAGAGAGAGGGAGAAAATGGTGGAATAATAAAAAGAGGAGGGTAATTATAATTTAGAGGAGCTGAGGAGGAATTTACAGTTATTTGGACTTTCAGAGAGGAAAGAATTAAAAGAAATAATCCCAAATGATAGCAGAAATGTTCATGAATATCTTAGCCTATTTACAGTGAGAATAAACTTTATATCTATACGTGTAGGTTTGAGGAAGGCTAATCTTTGTTCATAGATTCTAAATAAATGTAGAATTTGTTAAGTCTCTTGACTTTAGGTGAATAAATGTTGTCGTTTCTATATGTTACATTTTAGAAACTATTTCTTAAATTCATTTGTAGGTTGTTATATGTCAACTGTGATTTTTTTTTTTAAATTTCTTGGCAAATGAGTTTGGGCAAAGACATGAAGCTATGGCATTTTCAACTTTCAGAATAAAAGGAGACTGCAATGTCGGTCCGTGAGTAATACTATTATTTTTATGGATGTCAGTGAACTCAAGTCTGACACCAGACAAGCTTGTGCTATTCTGGTAACGTTTTGAACTCTTGAGAAAAATCTGACATCACAAGAATATTTGACTGAGTACTTCTGACCAATCAGGTATCAGCAGGCTTTGTTGTTTGTAGTAAAAACTGTGTATGGAGAGCAAAAGCAGGATGAGCACCCACAGATTCCCTCTTGATGCTGATTACTAAATAATAATAAAAAATCATATATATATTACCTTTAAAGATAAATATTTACAAAGTGCTTTGAAATGTTTTTCAAAAGGAAATAAGTGGCAGTGGGGTGTGTATAACATTTTAAAGACATAAATATGAAAGCACAAAGGACAGGGAAGGAAGCAAAAGAATCACATCAGGTTAGAATAGGAGGAGTTGGGAGTTTTACTCTGTAAAAACAGTGATGGCAAAAAAATAAAAACAAAAATAAAAGACATTAACGACACTCAAATTATACTACAATTACAAGTTTAAAATTATGAGAAAGTCTGTAAAAAGTACCCTCTCATCTGCCAAGTCACACCAGAAGCGTGTTCAGTCCAGCAGGTTGCAGGAAGATCTTGGTTCAGTTCTTCATCCAAAACACTGGAGTTGTGTCCACGGGGGAAAAGAGAATGACTCTACTTGTAGAGTATTTATGACATCATTTAGATGCAGAGACCAAGTTAAGCACTGACCCTTTTATGGTTGGCCATGGTACTGTGTCTTTAAGTGTGGTTGCCTTGTGTTGGAAACTATGCTGCTGCCTATCTCGACAGGGACACTTGAAAAAAAGATTTGAAATCTCAACAAGTTATTTTCCAGTTAAATAGAATTTAAATTTATTTTATTTCTTAGATCCTTCCATTCAGGTACACCAGCATAATCTCTCTTTAACAATAATGAAATCCAACAGCTGTTTGAAGAATCTGACAGTAACGGCTGAAGTAACCTAAAATATGATGAAAACATACAAACTACACCCACTATTAAGTTTATGAAAACAACAAATATAGTGGAACCAGTCCACCAGAGCTTACAGAATTACATGAACAGAAGTGAAGAGGTTCTTTTTGCTCTACAATGATCAAAGATGCGCGGCCCACAGATGTTTCTCAGGAGGTGATTCCCCTGAAGAGGAAGTCGAGGATGACTCTCAAAAACCCAGAGGCCGAAACAATGAACTGGAACAGGAGGATCGTTACAGCCACAGTATGAAGACATCTCTAAGAAATCATTTAGCCCTGATACAGAGCTAAGAGCCCCACGTGCCTCATTACTTAGGAGCAGTATTAAGTAAGACGGTCTTTTCCTCTTTTATTGAATTCAAACAACTTGATTAATCCCACCAGAGGAAATCATAAAAAACATCTTCATTCCTTTCCTCTGTAATGTGAGCTGTATCAAAGATTATTATCCTTCTGCAAACATCCACAATACTCCAGAGAGAACCACTGGTGTGGATTTAAACCACAATGCCATCACCATCGAAACAGCCATGGTTTTAGTTACCATGGTGACGGGATGTAAGATAAAGACTGTGATGGTAGAATAAAGTTCATTAGTTGTACACATCACATAAAGGACACTGTGCCTTTTCACCTGTGTGTTGGTGTCATCACCTGGTTTTTATCTGTCAGCTTTGAGGTTTCCTGTTGATTTAAATACCAGATCGAGTGGGTGAGACATAGTGGTTTACACAGACATCTGTGTGTGGTCTGCTCCAATCAAATTATCAGGTTTTGTCTCTGTACACAGTGAGAAGGTCAGAAGATGGAGGAGTTGGTTACATTGTTCAATCACATTGAATGGAGCATACAACATACTTTTTACAAGACTATGCCCACCTTTTAAGACTAATTTTCAGTACAATTTAACTTTGACAGTCCCATGAAAATATAACTTACCTGCATGGATGATTTGATTTTGCACTTTTGAATGAAACTCAGATAGTTAACAGTTAAACTTTTTTTTCATTTATAGTTCTGTTTCTTTTTTAAAGAAAATACTTAACTCTGAGAGTCGCTAATTTTGTTTTGCATTTTTATTAATATATTGCAGTCAAATCATAAACCCAGAGAGAGTTATTTGTGTTTCAGTAAGGATCTCATGACAGAGTGACTGTGCTGTATCTTTTCCTTTTTCTTAAGAAATAAATGTGTTTTTTCAAAATGATCTGTCATGGTGTTAATTGAAATTTTATGTATCAAAAAGTACTAGAGGAATGGGTTGTTACGCAATCAGGAGTAGTTGTACTGATATAAGTCTGAAAAAATGTGGTATCGAACATCCTTAATTAGTATACATGAGTGTCAAATTAACTTCAGAATTGAACATTTTCAAGTTTCATTCAGAGTGCAGCTAATTTGTTTTTAATCACATCAAACAGAACATTTTTTTCAGAGGTGAAGTTGAGTTTGGCCCACACTGTGTAAATGCTTGAAACAACTACAAAAACACTTTTGATGTTGTATAAAGTGCATAGTAAGTTCTTCAATTTTTTTAAACTTTTTTTTTTTTAAACTGGAGAATAGTCAGTCATTACAAAAAAAATATCTCAAGTTTCTTTTTTTCTTATACACAGTTGGTGTCAACAGGAACTGCTTTAAAAAACTTGGTCTGAATGACTCCAGCAACACTTTGAGGTCAAAAGAAGAGGCTAAAATCTTCTGTGTAAATAGAAGTGCATCTCGAATGAGATCAAACACACTGATTGGTTGTGGTAAACCAAAAACACTCATCAATAATCAAGACTTAATATCCAGTACCCTAAGTGTGTACTGCTTGACCAGCAACATGTGGTCAGACAACCTCATTCACTCCGCTCCATATGCTTCAGACCTTTCAAACAGGTGATGTATCACTGGCAGAGGAAAGCCTCACTCTGCAGGGATCAGTCAGAAATCTGGCTTCCTGTTTTCCTTCTTCCTTCCAGGATCTAACTTTTTCTCTCCATCATGCTGCAGTGAAATTATTATCCACAACATCTGTCCATTATCGCTGTTATAAGACATATTTATGGGATATAGTGCAGCGGCAGTCTGTTTGTTTGGCTGACACGACCAGCGCAGAGAACAAACTGTGTGTTTTTACCCCCACATGCACACATCTTACAGCCTGCATGCTGTTCAAACTCCAGCCAGTGGAATGTGTCAAAGCTGTTAGCAATCTTTAACGATTTTTTTCCCCCTACTCAGAGCACAGTTATATTATAAACAACACCTGTCTGACGGTATATATTTTTGGATTTATTTGTCTGAGAGAGACAAGGGAGTCGTAGAAATGAGGGACGTTGGGTGAGAACGAGCATCTAAGGCTAACAGAGACAGATGGTGCGTGGAGCGGAGGTAAAGAAGGGAGGAAGCGGGAGGAGGAGGAGGAGGAAGCAGGGAGTGAAGCGTGGAGGAGAGGAAAGGAGAAGCATAAAAGAAGACATTAGTAATCTCCCCAGCTGTTTGTGTGAACAGAGCTGCTGTGCCGGCTCTCGTTCCCTCTCTTTGTGTCCGTCTATCAGCACCTCTTATCTTATTGACAAAGCATGCGGTGTCCTGAAAGCTGGGCCCGGGCCCAAAGCCAGCCCGCTAAGCCTGAGAGGAGCACAGAGTCATTGATACGGGGGATTATCTCTTATTATGGTCATGCTTCACTTTGCACCCAACCCAGCCCACATCAAGGACTGGCACTGCTGGCAAACACACACACACACACACACACACACACACACACACACACACACACACACACGCACAAACCCACACAGCAGCTTCACTAGCAGGGTTAGTGTGTGTTTGGGCTATCTCACACATCAGACAGACTCTCAGATAGGTCTTATCAGCAGGTAAAAGATGCCACGCACTGCAGGGGCTCATCCGTCCTCCACTTTATTTTTCCACTGACAGGAGGAGCCATACGTGATGTTCAAGAAGTCTGACAAGCCGCTGTACGGGAACGACCGCTTCGAGGGCTACTGCATCGACCTGCTGAGGGAGCTGTCCAACATCCTGGGCTTCACGTACGA
>RPOG01004188.1:0-14057 GCA_008086565.1 Thalassoma bifasciatum
AAATAACAGGAACATATAAATATATTTTCATATATTTGGTTGCACCACCTGACATTTTTGGGTGCTCAAATTAAAAATACTAAAAAATAATGAACCTAAAAACTTTGAAATGTTGGTCAACGACTGAAATCTGTTAGAAAACATAATTCTTCTCTCAGAAATATGTTTTTATCCATTTTCAAAGAACTTTTTAGAAATAATTTTTTAGACCCTCTTTTTGTCATTGACCCATGGTTAAAAAAATGGCCAAAAAGCAGCAGAACTGGTGTTTTAATATTTTACACTCATGCTGACCCCGGAGTGACTGAGTGAACTTTGCTCTAAAGGTGAAATAAAAAAAAAGCTTCAGCCTCACTTTAATAACAGCAGAGCCACAGCGCCCTCCTGTGGTCATAACAAGTTTTACAACAACAGACACAAAACTAAGAATCCTGTTTCTACATGTTTTGACAGTTCTGCCTCTTAGACCCATGATTCTTCATTTAAAAAAAAAAAAAACAAGAACAAAAACTGACTTATTAGCTACAAATAGAGAAAAAATATTACTTAAAACTAATAGTGAACTCATAAGACTAATAACTAAACCTTCAGTAGAAAAATGAAGCTTAGTTATCATCAGGGGCAAAAGAAGTTTAACATTTTTATGGAAGTCCATTTCCACCATTAAAAAAATAAAAACAAAACATTGGCTTGAGTTTTTTTTTTTTTTTGCCCACATTGAGTCTAAATTTTGAGAGGAAATATCAATTCTGAGATAAAAAGTAAAATTTAAGATTAGCCATCAAAAATTGAGACAAAAAAAATCAAAATTTCTGGAAACAAAATCAAAATTCAGAGTTGATAAATCAAAATTTCAAAATAAAACATTTTAATTATGAGGGGAAAAAAATCAAAATTTCTGGATAAAGTCAAAATTTTGTAATGAAAAGTTGACATTTTGACTTTTCATCTCATTAACTCGACGTTTTATCTTGAAATTTTGTGGAAAACTGAACAAATCCAGTTTCTAATTTCTGTATTTTAAGTGGCAGATATGGGTTTTCTATATTCATTTAGTTCCTGAAAATCTTCATCACTAATTTTTTTTCTGAATTTCTGTGGTAACTCAGTGTTCAGATATTTAAATCATGTCAAAAGTGTTTCAGACAGTTTTTAAGAATGTGTTGAATTTTGATAGTAAAGTGAAATAAAAAGCAGGTTAAACTGTCCCTGTTCCTCCTGATCAACCTGCTGTTTGTTTGTTTGTTTGTTTGTTTGTTTGTTTGTTTGTCACTGACCTGCAGTGAAACCATGTCAGGTCTGAACTGCTGCCTGATGCTCAGGTCGTACATCAGGAACTTCAACATGTCGAAGGCTTGTTCCTCGCTCATGTGCAGCAGCAGGACGCCGGCCACGAAGCTGATGCCCTGACAGTAACCCACCTGAGGGGGGAAACACTCAGGTTTACTTTATCGTCTTTACGCTCTGAGCGGACGAGCAGAAACGTGTCGTACCTCCGTGTCCAGCAGAGAATACGCCTTCAGCAGGTTGTAGAGAGAAAGCTGACCGGCTCCGAGCTGAGCAGAGAAATACTGATGAGTGGGGAAAGTTCGACCTGAGGAACCAGAAAAAAGATTTAATCCACATGATTCACAGGCAAAATCACTTCAGACTCGTTAACTCAAAAACAAGAAAGAGACACAGAAGCAGAAAAACCTTGTCCAGGATTTAAATCAGAATAATTCAAAAGTTTCTAAAAGCATCTACAACTTTTATAGTTTCATTCTCTTCAGGAGCTGTTAGTGTAGTTTTATATACCAATGGAAAAGACTGAGACTGTTTTCCAAAACTACCTGCAACACAGTACACGTGAAAGTAGGAGGAAGTGTCTTCTACAATTTGTTTTACTATTTGTATTTTCCTTTATATGTTTTACATTTTAAACAGTTGACTTACATCACAGTGCAGTTCTGAACTTTGTGCTGTTTGTTTCTAATCTTTGTCTATAGCTGTTACTGCTCCATGTGCCTTTATTTATCTCTTGGGGATAAATAAAGTTTTTCAAATTGGAAAGTTCACTTAAAGTAACGTCTATGTCCAGATCAGGAAAAATAAGAAAGTCACTTTGTGAAATAATCCTGCCTCTTCTGTATTAACCACACAAGATAAAAAAATAAAAAAAATAAGGATAAAAGAAAAAGATTGAGGTTTGTGATGTTGATGTTTGGACGGTGATGATCGCTTGAACTGTATGTGTGTGCCACACACACACACACACACACACACACACACACACACACACACTGTGTGTGTGTGTGTGTGTGTGTGTGTGTGTCTGACCCAGGTCCACCAGGATGGCGTGTTGTTGCGCCGTCAGCTGCTTCAGCAGATCCTGGTACTGAGTTTCTGGAGCCTGTTGGCGCTGAGGGAGTCTGTGTGTGAGGCGGTGCTGATGGGACAGGAGCAGCCAGACCTCCCCCCTCCTGCTCTTCGGGACTCCTGCACACACACACACACACACACACACACACACACACACACACACACACACACACACATCAGGACACACACACTCATACTCAGACTCTGGTCCTGACTCTGCCTCAGTTTTTCTCTTTGGTTCATCAGGGTTAGGGTTAGGGGTTAGGGTGACGTGTGGTCAGCAGGTTCTCACCGTGGCTCAGAGCTCGCTGCAGCTCCTCCTGGTCCTGGGGGAGCGTGGTTCTCCCCGGAGCGCTCAGCTTCTTCTCCCACAGAGCCTGAGCCTCCTCCGAGCACCGACCCACCTCCTCATAGTCCAGCTTCATCTTACGGATGTGCAGCTCGTCTCTGCTCGCTGCAGAACCACAGAGAGAGAAAGTCTTCAGGTTTTACAGTGACCTCCTTCTCTTTAGGAGGCGCCGTGTCCCCCAGTTAAAAAATAAAACATCCAAACTTGGCTTTGTTAAGGATTTTATCCCATTTAAGTCAAAATTATGCAATAAAAAGTTAAATTTTGTGACAAAAGTTCAAACTTATGAGCTTCAGAGTCAAAATTGAGATGAATCCAAATCTTTAGAAAAACTCAAATTCTGAGATTGAAAGTCAAATTTTTGGGTTAAATCAAACTTTTGAGACAAAAAAGGAAATTTGTTTTTTTTTTTAGTTTATTTTTGATAGAAAAAGTCAAAATTTTGAGATTAAAAGTGAGACATTTTGAGAGTAAGTTTAAGTTTTGTCATGAAGTCCTGATGAAAAGACAAACTTCAACATGTTCAACATGAGGATAAAAAAGGTTAAAGAAACAAATTAAATGTCAGAAAATTGAGATGAAAAATCTTACAATTTTCAGATAAAATATTGAAACTTTGTGGGAAAAAATATCAAAACTTTAGATGCTTAAACACAAAATTTTGACCCTTAAGCTCATTAATTTGACTTTTAATCTCAGAATTTGACTCATCATGGGTATAAAAAAAAAAAGAGAGAAAATCTCATCAAAGCCAGTTTTTACTTTTTAACTCACAGAAATTGTCTTCTATATTTTCTCCACCAGAAAGAAAAACTGATCCCAACAAGAGGCTGAAACTTTGATGTTTCAGGACTAAAAGAAACCAGAGCTGAGAGTTTGGACCAAGACCCTTCACACCTGTGACCCCTCACACCTGTGACCCTTCACACCTGTGACCCCTTCACACCTGTGACCCCTTCACACCTGTGACCCTTCACACCTGTGACCCTTCACACCTGTGACCCCCTCACACCTGTGACCCTTCACACCTGTGACCCCCTCACACCTGTGACCCTTTACACCTGTGACCCCTCACACCTGTGACCCCCTCACACCTGTGACCCCTCACACCTGTGACCCTTCACACCTGTGACCCCTTCACACCCGTGAGCACGAGAAGCTCAAGAAACACAGGACAGTTTCCATAGCAACAGCAAAGACCTGCTCACATCCTGACGGAGGCAGAAAGGAAGAAAAACCCAGAAACAACCGCAGGAGAAGAAACCTGAAACACACAGATGTTTCTCTGCGTCTGTTTCTTACCTTCTGAGGACCGGACCAGACCAGACCAGACCAGACCAGACCAGACCAGACCAGACCAGACCAGACCAGACCAGACCAGACCAGACCAGCAGGGTCATCATGACACAGAGAGGAGAGACACAGGTTTGTTTAAAGCTTTAACACAGAGCAGGTTTCCTCTCTGCTCCACCTTAAACCAGCTCCATCATCATCATAATCATCCTCCGTCTAAACTCTGAGTCTGGACTTTAACACAGAAACACTAAACACAAAAACACTGAAGCACTTTCTCTTTCTCTGTCTGTGAACTTCCACTTCAGAGGGAAACAACAGACTCATCCTTCTCAGTCTGAGCCTCTAGAGGGCGACACTTCAGTCACTTCCTCCTCAAACTTCAACACACGCACACATCTGAGTGTATGAGAGTGTGTGTGTGTGTGTGTGTGTGTGTGTGTGTGTGTGTGTGTGTGTGTGTGTGTGTGTGTGTGTGTTTGTGGAAACATGATGATGTTTGTGCAGGATGAGGACACTGATCTAAAAATAACTGAGCTTCAGTCTCAAACTGAGATTGTGGGTCTGAAAATAAACGGTGATGACGGCGTGCTGCTGCCCCGCCGCTGTAATCAGAGTCTGATAAACCAGAACAACAGGAGCCAGAGTCACATGATCCTGAGGGTGAAACCATCCGTCTGTGCACAGACACAAACACCAGCATCATCATGATCTCAGAGTTTTTGTGAGTTTCAGGCGGCGCTCACCCTCCAGCCGCTGGTTCTCCTTCTCCATGCGCAGCAGCAGGATCTGCTGATGGATGGCGGTTTTCCACAGCGCCCTGTAGTCGGCGCTCGTCCTCTTGGGTCTCTCTCCGCTCAGCGAAGTCCCAGCTCCAGGTAAAAGTCTCCCAAAAGGATCCAGAGAGGAGTTAGAGGTTCGAGGAGAGAGAGGAAGCAGCTCCAGGCCGTCAGACTGACCTGAGGTCAGACAGAGAGGTCAACGTCACAAACAGGTGAAAAACAGGTGAAATAAAGACAAACGACAGGTTCATCTGACAGAAGAGTGACGGAGTAACTCATCTACAGTTATACAACACAATCACCCAACAACCACAGAGCTGAACAACACAACAACTAACCACAACATTCAGACAACTAACAACACAATAACTCAACAACCACAGAGCTGAACAACACAACGACTAACCACAACATTCAGACAACTAACAACACAATAACCTAATAACCCAAACACCTGACAACCTATGATCTTATTACCCAATAAACCAACAACCCAATGACTTATTGACTCAAAAAAGCCAATAACCTGCAACTAACAATGAACAGCCAATCAAACAACATCCCACTAACCCAACAACTAACATCTAATAACCCAATAACCTATTCACTTATCAACTGGGAAACCCAACAACTCACGATGTAAAACCCATCAACTAACACCTGGTAACCCAAAAAACTAACTACTAATAACCCAATTACCCAACAACTCGCTATGTAAAACCCAACAACTAACAACAAAATAACCCAACAACCAAACAACCCAATAACCAATTTTATTAAATATTAACCCAATTATGGTTAATCATGGTGGATCAAGATGAGATAAGATTCCTTATCCTGTCTTGATGTTGGTCTCTGTTAATAAAATAATAAAATACTTTAACATTAACAGGTATCAACCTGCTAATGTTTTGTAAAGTGTCTTGAGATAACGTTTGTTATGATTTGGCGCTTTATAAATAAAGATTGATTGAATTACCCAACAACTCACTATAGAAAACCCAACAACTAACAACAAAATATCCTAATAACCAAACACCTGACAACCCATGATCTTATTACCCAATAATCCAACAACTCAACAACCTTACAACCTCATAACGTTTTAACTCAAAAAAGCCAACAACCCAACAGCTGACAACTAACAATGAAAAACCCATCAACAAACACCCTGGTAACACAAAAACTAACATCTAATAACCCAATTACTCAATAACCCAACAACCAAACAGCCCAATAACTTATTAACCCAATTTTATCAAATATTAACCCAATTACCCAACAACTAACAATGTTAAACCCATCAACTAACACCCAGTGACACAAAAACTAACTACTAATAACCCAATTACCCAATAACCCAACAACCAAACAACCCAATAACCCAATGATCTAATAACTTATGAACTGGGAAACCCAATTTCCCAGCAACTAACAATGAACGACCCAACAGTTGACAACTAACACTGAAAAACCCATCAACTAACAACCCAGTAACCCAACAACCTAATATCCCAACAGCCCAACAACTCAAACAGCCATGAACTCTGTGCAGAATAAAAAGTGTTTTCTTGTTTTTCCTCCTCAGCTTCAGCCTCTTTCAGCTGATTTTGTTTTCAGTCACTTCCTGTTTCTGTGAATATTAAACGTCCATGAAAGAAAAACTCTTCACCTCTTTGATCAGAGAATAATCTGATAGTTCAGGTTTAGAGCGGTCTAAGAAAAATGGAGCTGTGAGAGTGACCTGCAGGGGGCGCTGTTACTGTGTAGAGTTTATCACACACTCACACTCACACACTCACACACTCTCTCTACGTCCTCCTTACTGAGTCTGTGTGTGTGTGTGTGTGTGACACACACACACACACACACACACACACACACACACACACACACACACACACACACACACACACAAGGTCCTACCACAATGGTGGACGACGGACGACGACGTACCTCCGACAGCCGGACAAGTACCCACTTCGCTGGGAGTCCTTCTAGAAGACAGAGGTCCTTTGGGACACACCCCCCCAGCGTCCCCCCGGGGGTGGTACGGAGTCAGTGCTGCAGCCAGAGAGAGTCCTCTTCCTGCCTTCACCATTACTGAGGGGGGGGGAGATGAGTCAGCTATCGTCTTACAGCAGCAGCTTTTAGACGCTCTCACACACACACACACACACACACACACACACACACACACACACACACACACACACTCTCAGACACATGATCTGGTCCTGATCCCTGAGCTGATGAGAGTAAACAGAGTAAACAGAGGCGGCGTGCAGAAACTGCTGCTCTTCATGTTAATAAAGCAAAGAGACGACGATGATGGCGAGTTTTTAGTGAGT
Organism: Thalassoma bifasciatum; assembly: GCA_008086565.1. Lineage (NCBI taxonomy): Eukaryota > Metazoa > Chordata > Actinopteri > Labriformes > Labridae > Thalassoma > Thalassoma bifasciatum. The sequence goes on from RPOG01004188.1 coordinate 7,137, forward strand.
GAAAGAATCAGCCATAACTGAGCGCGTGCAGGAACCACAGCAACCTGCAGAAAAAAGAAGAAGGTTTGTTTGTTAGTGAAGAGAAAAAAGTGTTAGAGCTGGAAACATCACTTCACTTTAATTCAAACAGAAAGTTTTTAACACTTTACAGGTCTGAAGATTTCATCACAACCAAGCAACAATTACACAAACTTCATTAAAGTTATTTAATATTATCACCAAACTTCAGGACAAGTTTAAGAAAATGCGCACATCACTTTTTTAGACTAACGTCCAAATTTAACTGCAAGTAAATCACAACCAGTGAGTCACTGTTTTTGTTAAGTTTCTTTCAAATTTCCTCCAAAGTTCAAGGTTAGTTGATGAAAATAAGTGACAGATTTATTACTAATTGTGTCAAGATGTTGAGATATAATAAATCATTTAATGGTAAATTTGGCAGATATATTCTTTTTCTTTTTTTTTCCTATTTCCATATTACTGGCACTATTATTATTATTAATATTACTATTATTATTACTACAATTATTCGTATTATTATCATTACTGTTATTCATATAAATCTATTGTTATTTCTATTATTTTTGCTATTATTGTTATTATAATTATTAATTATCATTATTATTACTACTATTACTGCTTTTGTTTTGTTTTATTTGGTACTTTGACTATTATTTATTTATGTATTTAACACTATTTGTATCGATTTCATATAATGCCTATTTTTACAAGATGTATCTGTATCTTCACCAAAAAATTAAATAAAAAAAGAGTTTGGAAAAAAACAAATATAATAAATCAAGATGAGAGATAAAGACTCAAATAACGAGATAAAGTCAAAATTTCAAGATTAAAAAGTCGAACATTTAGGACAAAAATCTATTTATGAGATAAAGTCAAATTTTGGCAAGAATTCAAGAGTCAAACTCAAAATAAATAGTGAAAAAAAAAAGTCAATTTTTCGAGATCCAAACACAAAAATATGAGATAATATGCCAAAATGTTGAGATGATTAAGTCAAAATTATAAGGGAAAAAATCATATTTATGAGATAAAAGGTGGGAATTTTTTGGAAAACTCAAAATTCTGAGTCTCAATTACAAGGGATAAAGTCACAAATATGGGTTAAAATTGTAAAACTGTGAGATAAAAAGTCCAACAGCTGAGATCAAGTTCAATTTATGATAAAGAAACAGTCAAAATCTGAGACAAAAATGACAAAATTTGAGATACAAAGTCAGATTTTTTAGCTGAAAAGAAGAAATTTTCAGATAAGAGCTCAAAAATGTGACTATTTATCTCATTGATCTGACTTTTTTCAACCTCATATTGCCACAAAACAACCTCAACAAATGCAATTTTTAAACTCATATATTATGATCTGTCAGAAACGGGCTTTTATAAAGGGATGTATTTTTATATAGATATCTATATAAGTAAAAATGATTGAGTCTGATTATGTGGACCTGTGTTTCTGTTTCTTCTGAGTCTCTAACGGTGTCTTTTCTTCTTTTCTTTCCTCTCCAGTTGTAAAAATAAAAAGCAGCTCTGCAGTGATCGCTGCGTCAGAGCGAAGTCTCCATGAGAGGAAACATGAGCCATAAAAGCTTTTTCTCCTTCAGCTCAGACGACGGATCAGCTGTCGGCCAGAAAAACATCCTGATGCTTCAGTGAATCTCATTATTAATGGAAACGTTAACCTTAACTTTCTGCTGCAAAGAGAGAGAGAGACAGAGAGAGAGAGAGAGAGAGAGAGAGAGAGAGAGAGGTGGAGCTGCAGAAAGGTGTTTGAGTACGTTCAAGGTCTTCTTCTAAAGTCGCAGAAGAAGACAAAGACTTTCCTAGGTCGACATCTCTCTCTCCTACTCCTCCTACCTCTCTCAGTCTATTTCTCGACCTCGTCTCTGTGTCTTTCCAGTTTCCAGTCGGAAGTCGAGGACGAGACTGGGCAGTCCAGATTCCCCCCCCCCCCGCGAGACTGGGGGAGAGTCCTCTTCAGGCTCCCTCCGTCGCCCAGCGAGCTCAGCGACCCCTGGTAAAAGTTTTTCAGGAAAGTGGGGGCGGGGAAGGAGGAGGGGAGGCTGAAGGTCGACTCGCTCTCTGACACACTGCGAGTTCTGGAAACCGCCACGGGACTGAGTCCACCAAATAAAACACACACACACGTTAAACACACACACATTAAACACACACGGAAACAACGAAGTTTTAGCAGAGAAAACACTCAGGGTCAGGACAGAAACAGGAAACTGGAGGNGGATGGAGAGAGTCAGATAAAGAGCTGGAGCAGAGACACAGAAAGGTCAAAGGTCAGCCTTCAGCTCCTGCTCTGACCCGTCAGGTCTAAGGGGGGGGGGGGCGCTCTGACCCCCTCTCACCTCTTCAGGCTCCCTCCGTCGCCCAGCGAGCTCAGCGACCCCTGGTAAAAGTTTTTCAGGAAAGTGGGGGCGGGGAAGGAGGAGGGGAGGCTGAAGGTCGACTCGCTCTCTGACACACTGCGAGTTCTGGAAACCGCCACGGGACTGAGTCCACCAAATAAAACACACACACACGTTAAACACACACACATTAAACACACACGGAAACAACGAAGTTTTAGCAGAGAAAACACTCAGGGTCAGGACAGAAACAGGAAACTGGAGGACGATCCTGAACCATCACAGACCTGGATCAACATCAAAACTGTGAAACTGATCTGAAAGAAAAAGCTTCACTTCAACAAACAGCTTCACCTGTGACTGTGGGATTTTTACTGATTAAAAGTTATTAAAGCATCATTTTTTCTCTTTAACAATCTTGAAATGAGACATTTTTCTGGACTGGAAAAGTAAATGTGGCTCACGTTCAAAATATAGAAAGACATTTCTACTAAAAATGTGACAAACACTTGGATTTTTATGTTTAGTCTCATTCTACATTGAGTAAATTATATTAAGTCTTATGTTGATGATTATGTCTGACAGAGAAAGGAAACACTAAAATCAGTGTCTCAGAAAATTAGACTCAATAAAAAGGAAGTTTTACACAAAAATGTCAGGACTCTGAAGAGTTTTATATAAGTTACTTGTGACTGCATTTTGCCCATTTAAATGACTTTGACTTGTATTTTTTGCTGCTTCTAAAAAAAATGTTTTGCTACTTTCTGACTTTTTCAATTTTTCTCCCTATTTTCACCAGTTTTTGCTACTTACCAAATATTTTTCTGGGTCTACTCCCAATTTTCATCCATTTTAATCCAATTTTGTCACTTTCCAACTATTATCTAGGTTTTCTCTCAATTTTCAACCTATTTTAATCCAAATTTGCTGCTTTTTGAACATTTTTCCCACCTTATACTTACGTTAATGATGCTTCTTGTTGTTTTTTCCTCTTTTCTCCACTTGTATAGTTTCTTTTGTAAAGGTAGTTTTTAACACTTTGTCTCTGTGGTTGAGTAAAAACCATCTGCTGCAAAAACTGTAGCTGATATTTTGACACATTTAAAGTAATATTAAACTGTGAGACAGCGTCATGGACATGTAAAGGTCAAAGGTTAGAGGTAAAAGGTCAAAGGTCAGAGGTAGACTCACCTGCTCTGCAGCAGCTCGGCGTTGACCGACTGTTGTCTCCTCAGAGGTTTGTTCTGGACGCCGGTCTGACTCTCGAAGGAGATTCGTTTCTTCACAGGTGGATGGCTGAAGGTGTGAGCGCGGCGGCGAAACTGCACGCCGCCCTCAGGGTCGTCCTCGGGGAAAGCAGGAGGTGAACCAGGAGGAGAGTGACCTGGAGACTCCTCATCCTGCTGAGGAGGTCAGAGACAGGAAACCAGCACATGAGACGCTTTAAAACCAACAAACACAGAAACACAAAGCGCTCTGAAGGATCCAGGTTTGACTCCAGCTTCAGCCTGATCCTCATCTATTGTTTTCAAAGTCACAGTCTTGTGACTCTCAGCGCCTCCTGTGATTGGTGGACAAGACCTCGTGGCTGAAGAACCGTCCAATCAGCTTCCATCCTGATTTTTTTTTTCAGACTTCCTTTCTAAAGTCTGACCTGACAGGAGTCGACTTCTCTGACTAAAAACCTCAGAGCTCCACAGGTTTGTTAGTCAGTTAAAACATATTTCATTTCTGTCATCAGTTAAAGATCTTTAATGTGATAATTTATGTCATAAATGTGACTGTGGAGACTTTTCCTGAGGGTCTGGATCATTCTGACTCAAAGGGATGGGGAGAAGAATATGTTGATTTTTGTTTCATGATTTTTAAATTTAAAAAATATCAAAATAAAAACCGAATTATTTATAGTTTTGCACATATAAATGCCTTTTTTCACTCTTCAAAGCAGGATTTTAAAAGAGTACACAACAAAAACTGAAATCTAAGCAAATGTTTTTCTCATTTTTAGTCAGAATTGTCTTTTTAATCTTAACATGAGCCACATTTAACTCACACTTCCTTAAAAACATCTCATTTCAGGACAGTAAAAGACAAAAATTAAGCCTGAATTTGTTTTAACAAGTCAAAAAAAATCTGCCAAGGAGGTGAAAAAAATTTGCATGTCAAGTTTCTTTAAATAGAATAATGTCTTCACACTCGATAAAGCAATTCAGTTATGATTTTTGTCTCTAAATAACTTAAAATAAGACATTTTTTCTTGACTGTTCTGGTAAATAAGGCTCATATTCAGATTTCATGTTATTTGCAGTGTATAAAAGAGAATAAAAAGCTGGTTCAGATGTTTTGTTGCTGAATAAATCTTTAATCTGACTCGTGTGATTTTTAATAAAGTCTTTTTCACTGGTGTTAAAAAATGAAAATCACCAAAAACTGAAGTTTAAATTAAATCAGCTCCAAATATTCATAAAGTAAAATCAGGAGAAAAGGATGTTTTGGTCTTAAATTACTCAGTTAAATCACATAAGGAGGAAAAACTGAAGCTTTTCTGTGAGAAACGTTCACCCCTCAGGCTGGATCACTGTTAGTTTCTGACAGATTTCACCTTCAGCTTCATGGTTTATTTCTACGTTTGTTGGAGAAACTGATGAGAAAAAGTTTCTGTAACTTTAAAGAGAGGAAACGGTGACAGAAGCAGCTGGAGGACATCCTGACTGAGTTTCCTGCTCCGACGTCAGCATCCTGACACCGTCCCCGTGAGCTCTGATCCATTTCAGCGCCAGAAAAACAAAATTATACAAGAATCACTCATTTACACAGCTGAAGTTTGGATGTTGAGTTAAATAAAAACAGAAAACAATGATTTATAAATGAAGTTGTTGTGAACTGAAGTTGTTCATCAACAAGAATGTGAAAGATATCAAGAAAAATACAAGAATACAAGTCCAGTGTGTTGGAGACAATGTGGTTCAAGTGAGGCAAATCATTTCCCCTAAATTGAGTTTGTTTTGGGAAAATATTCACAAAAAACTTGAACAAATATACAACACTCAAATAGTTTGTAATATCGAGGGTCTTTATCTAGGTAATACTGTTTCCATAAAAGGGAGACGTGATAGAAAATGACTGCAGGCCCTACTGGCAGCCAGTAAAAAGTGTATAACTCCTAAATGGTTAAATCCATCATCACCCACAAGAGACGAATAGTTTGAAATAATTTTGGATATATTTAAAATGGAAAAGTTATACTATATTTTGAGAACTCAAAAAGTTGAATTTTATTTTACTTGGAATAAGTGGCTTGAATTTATTACCCCATAAAGAGGAGATTTGGTTTGTGTCCCTTTACTCCCCATAAAGATTTTAATGTAAACTCCCTTTGTTTCTTTTGTTTGGTTCCTTGTGTGAGACGTAGACATATGTGGATGTTAAATTGATGTTTTGAATGTAAACAGAGATAATGAATGTGTACAAAATTTTGTGAGAAAGGTCAGAAAAGAAGATGTGTAAAATTCTACAGATGTGGAATAAGGGTCAATGACAAAAAGAGGGTCTAAAAACGTATTTTTAAAAAGTTCTTTGAAAATGGATAAAAACATATTTCTGAGAGAAGAATTATGTTTTCTAACAGATTTCAGTAGTTGACCAACATTTCAAAGTTTTTAGGTTCATCATTCTTTAGTATTTTTAATTTGAGCACCCAAAAATGTCAGGTGGTGCAACCAAATATATGAAAATATATTTATATGTTCCTGTTATTTTTTCTGTGTGAAATTATTGGCAAGTATCTCTCAAGTGTCTGTAGTGACTCATACATTTTCATTTTGTGTTTCATTTCTTTTATTTGTGAATAAGATAAATAATTTGATGTTAAAATAACATTTCACATTATTACATTGGTTGTTCCACCTGACATGGAAATTGTTCCAGTCACCAATGAAGTGAAAAAACCTTTTTTATCAGTATTTCAGAGAAATCTACAAACTTTTCCACTTGGTCACAAATGTCATTTGGGCTCCTCTGGCTGATGCAGTTTCCTGTTTCCTGTTTTATTCTCTTCACTTTAAAATAAAAGTCTAATGTTACGGTTGCACCACCCTGACATTTGACAAGGTGAAAATTACGGGACAAAAGTTTTTTTTACATTTCTCAACAGCTTTAAAATTCTTTTTATTTGCAAAGAATGTTTTATTTAAAAAGGTTGAAGCATAAAATAATGCCACTGTATTTTTAATTTCCATTTACAATAACTGACATTCAATTTTTAGAGTTTAATTACTGTGGATACTTGTCAGGACGGTTGCACCACCTGACATTTTGGGGGTTTGAGGAACCAAAACACAAAAAAACATGTTATATTTTAATAGTTTAAAGATGTGTTCAAATAACACAGGTTTCATAGAATAAAGAAATACATGTGATGAAATACTCAATTCATGATGGAAGGAAATATTGCACTCAGACACAAAAAAAGGGGACGTCACCTCATTGACCCTTTTACCAGTTTGTCTCTTTGGTTGAGCAGCGTTGACACTGACTTGTCGAA
>RPOG01004188.1:15272-29045 GCA_008086565.1 Thalassoma bifasciatum
CATCCATCCATCTATCTATCATCCATCCATCCATCCATCCATCTATAATCCATCCATCCATCTATCTATCTATCATCCATCCATCCATCCATCCATCCATCTATCTAGCCATCCATCCATCCATCTATCTATCATCCATCCATCTATCTATCCATCCATCCATCCATCCATCCATCCATCCATCCATCCATCTATCTATCATCCATCCATCCATCCATCTATCCATCCATCCATCCATCTATTTATCATCGATCCATCTATCATCCACCCATCCATCCATCTATCTATCTATCATCCATCTATCTATCTATCCATCCATCTATCATCCATCCATCCATCTATCTATCTATCATCCATCTATCTATCTATCCATCCATCTATCCATCCATCCATCCATCTATCCATCCATCCATCCATCCATCCATCCATCTATCCATCCATCTATCCATCTATCCATCCATCCATCCATCTATCTATCATCCATCCATCCATCCATCCATCTATCCATCTATCCATCCATCCATCCATCTATCTATCTATCATCCATCCATCCATCCATCCATCCATCCATCCATCCATCAATCCATCCATCTATCTATCATCCATCTATCCATCTATCCATCCATCCATCCATCTATCATCCATCCATCCATCCATCCATCCATCCATCCATCCATCCATCCATCCGTCTTTCTATCCATCCATTCTGACAGTTTGTGCAGCTGAAACACTGAGATTTGTTGATGAATAAATTAAAGATTAAAATTTCCTGACAGGTTTAACTCTGTGTGTGTGTGTGTGTGTCTAAGTGTGTGTGTGTGTGTGTGTTTAAACAGAAACAATAACAGATGTTCAGTCTCAGATTATCTTCATTCTCAGACAAAGGAATAATTTATGTCTGTTCTGCAAATATGGGTCAAATTAAATCCCAGACAGCGATGCACACACAGGAAGTGATGTCACAGCATGCCACAGAAACTAAGGTAGGATAAAAATAAAGTGTGTGTTTAAGTGTGTGTGTGTGTGTGTGTGTGTCTAAGTGTGTGTGTGTTCATCCCCACCCGAGCGAAGATGTTCTCCAGGGAGCTGGTGAGAGACGTGCGAGCTTTGTTCTTCAGGACGTCCAGTTTGAAGCGGCTGCTGGAGGCGGCGCCGTCGCCTGACGAGGAGCTGCTCGCCGCGTTCTGACAGGAAACAAAAAAACAAACATATATGTCATTTCTGTCATCAGTTAAAAGATCTTTAATGTGATAATTAATGTCATAAATGTGACTGTGGAGACTTTTCCTGAGGGTCTGTATCATTCTGACTCAAAGGGATGGGGAGAAAAAAATGTTTATTTTTTGTTTCATAATTTTTAAATCCATAAAATATCAAAATAAAAACCGAATTATTTATAGTTTTGCACATATAAATGCCTTTTTTCACTCTTCAAAGCAGGATTTTAAAAGAGAAAACAACAAAAACTGAAATCTAAGCAAATGTTTTTATCATTTTTAGTCAGAATTGTCTTTTTAATCTTAACATGAGCCACATTTAACTCACACGTCCTTAAAAACATCTCATTTCAAGACAGTAAAAGACAAAAATGATGCCTGAATTTGTTTTAACAAGTCAGAAAAAACCTGCAGAGGAGATGAAAAAAATTTGCATGTCAAGTTTCTTGAAATGGAATAATGTTTTCACACAAGAGATTTTTTTTTCTCCTCGATAAAGCAATTCAGTTATGATTTTAGTCTCTAAATAACTTAAAATAAGACATTTTTTCTTGACTGTTCTGGTAAATAAGGCTCATATTCAGATTTAATGTTATTTGCAGTGTATAAAAGAGAATAAAAGCTGGTTCAGATGTTTTGTTGCTGAATAAATCTTTAATCTGACTCTCGTAATTTTTAATAAAGTCTTTTTCACTGGTGTTAAAAAATGGAAATCTCCAAAAACTGAAGTTTAAATTAATTCAGCTCCAAATATTCATAAAAGTAAAATCAGGAGAAAAGGATGTTTTGGTCTTTAATGACTCAGTTAAATCACATAAGGAGGAAAAACTGAAGCTTTTCTGTGAGAAACGTTTACCCCTCAGGCTGGATCACGCCACAGTAATTACCCATAATCCTCCTCTTCTTCTTCTTTCTCGCAGCTTCATTCAGTTTCACACTCATCCAGATGAGCTCAGAGCTTTTCAGGCTTTTCAGGATTAACACAGACTCAGAACCAGATCAGATTTAGGATTCAAAGCTGCAGACGCTTCAATTTCATGTCACAATCAAATCGTTCTGTGTTTGGTTTTAAATCCTGTTAGAACGGCGTGATACTACAAAATAAAAGCCTCAGGACGGAGGTTAGAGAGACAAACACACGTCAGGACGGTTTAAGGACGTTTACGGCCTGAAAATCATCAGATAAATTTTCTATAAAGACGTTTCTTATCAGGTTTATTACGAGAAACTGTAACTCAGAGAAGAAGTTACTGTTAAATTACAGATTGATTAAGGAGTGAAAAGACTCTTGAATAAAAAAGAGGGATAAATCTAGACTAAAGAAAGACGCAGGACGGAGGACAAGAGCCACATAAAAAAAATATTAATAATAATCATCAAAAAATGCACGAGAACTGAGTTATGAATTAACCAGAGTAAAGTCAAAAATTGACTAGAAGAAATTCATAAACTTACAAGAACAACATCCTAATTTCAACAGAATAAAGTCATTAATTCTTGAAAATAAAGTTGCATTTTACAAAAATATAGTTTAAATTTTTACAAGAGTAAAGTTGCGATTTCAAGAGAAAAACTTGTAAATTTGCAAGAACAAAGTTGTAAATGTATGAGAATAAAGATGTAAATAAATGAAAATAAAGTCATAAATCTATGAGCATAAAGATATAAAAAAAATCTAAAAAATCATCAGATAAACTTTCTATCAAGATGTTTCTTATCAGGTTTTTAACATGAGACAATGAGAAAAAGTCATTTTAACAACAGAGAAACTGGAAACTCAGAAAAGAAGTTACTGTTAAATTACAGATAGATGAAGGAGTGAAAAGACTCTTGAATAAAAAAAGAAGGACGCAGGACGGAGGACAAGAGCCACATAAAAAAATATTAACAATAATCATCAAAAAATGCATGAGAACTGAGTTATGAATTAACCAGAGTAAAGTCAAAAATGAACGAGAAGAAATTCATAAACTTACAAGAATAATGTTGTGGTTTCAAAAGAATAAAGTCATAAATTCTTGAAAATAAAGTTGTTATAAGAATAAAGACTTAGTGTTACAAGAACAAAGTTGTAATTTCATGAGAAAAGTCACAACTTTATGAGAGTTAAGATGTAAATTAATGAAAATAAAGTCATAAATCTACCAGAATAAAGATATAAATTTATGAGAAAAAGTGGGAGGTTATTGAAATAAAGTCTTAATAATATTAAGAATAAAGTTGCAACCTTATAAGAGAAGTTATAAATAGAATAAAGTTTTATATTACAAGGATAAAGCTGTAATTTAAGAAGAATTAAGTCGTACATTTTCAAGACTAAAGTCATAAATTCATGAGAACAAAATCATCAATTTATCAGAATAAACTTGTAAATTTATGAGAATAAAGTTGTAAATATGAGAAAATAGTTTTTCATTTATGATTATAAGGTCAGAAATTAATACAAGTAAAGTTGCAAATTCACAGCAATTAATTCATAGATTTAAGAGAATAATTATCAAGTATAGATTAACAAGAGTTGTTTATTCTCTAATTATGGGATTGATCGTGAAACTCCCTCTTTTTTATTATTAATGTGGCTCTGATCCTCTGCAGCAGTTTACTTTAAAATATTTTTACCTTGAAACATCATTTAAAGGACAAAAGAGAAATAAAAGGTGAAACCAACAGGAAAATGTCTGATGTGCTTCATGAGTGAATTCCAGTTTCTTTGAACAGTTTGTTTTTGTTTTTGAAGTTTGGAGATTTTACAATCGGGAAAAAACCTGAGACTCATAGAAAACCAACAATTAAGACGAAGATCCAGGAAGTTTGTCATGGTTTCAGAAGTTTCTCTGACACATGAAACTCAGAGTTAATCTGAGACGTGTCTCTGTGTCACAGGTGTGTGTGTGTGTGTGTGTGTGTGTGTGTGTGTGTGTGTGTGTGTGTGTGTGTGTGTGTGTGTTTGTACCTGGGGGGTTTCTCCGATGTGCAGGTGAGTTTTCTGTTTGGCCTCACAGAGCTGCCTCAGGTGAAGAATCACCAGCTCGTTCTCCTCCTGGTCCGACGCTGGTTTTAATCTCTGCACAGAAACAAAAACACAAAAACATAAACGTGACACTCAGCTCTGAGCAGACGTTTGGTTTCATCCAGGAATAATAATAAAGTTTCTTCTTCACCTGAACTCTCTCGAAGGTCTCCACCTGCTCGTGGTCGCTGAGCTGGGACAGATATTTCTGGATGGCCAGTTTGGCTCTGGGCGGGTACAAACCTGGAGGAAAAAAAAACAGATGTTTTCACTCAGAGAAAGAGAGAGACGGTGGTTTCTTCAGGCCTCGGTGGTTGAGTGCCTCACCCTCGATGCGCTCACACAGCTTGTGCAGGTCGTGCATGGGACAGGCCTCACACAGCTGCACCGGGGTTTTGTTGCTCTGGAGGGCGGCGGCCGTGGAAAAGGCCTGTTTGAGGGTCAGCATCACCTCATCCACCTGACACACAAACACACACACAGGTTAAAGTGTGTGAGGTGTCAGTAAGAGAAAAGCTGCAGAAATAAACTGAAACTCACCAAAGATTCACTGGCGCACTGAAAAATGTAACAGACGTAGAAACTGGGTCCAGACTCAGACTGATCCCTGCAGATGAAGCCGAAATGATCCGACTGTTTGATCCCCTGAAACACACACACACACACACACACACACACACACACACACACACACACAGAAGCTTTACATCTTTATCTTCAAACAGAAACATCATCGTCCTCTGAAGGTTCATTCCTCCACAGTTAGAGCTGAAACAATCACAACCATTAAATCACTCTCTATAAAAAAACACCATATAAGAAACAAATTACTCTAAAAAAAGAAGCTGTTTTGATTCATATGGGAAAGAGAATAATCCTTTTTATATCCTTCTTGTTTTGGATAAGAAGAACACAAACATGAGGGAGAAAAGAAACTTTGTTTGTACATCTAAAAAAATGAATGTCATATTTTTGGTCTTTCGTTTCATAAAGTTAAACCCAGATATTATATTGCTTCTTTATATGAATCATTTCAGGCTTTTATTTCTGTAATAGTTGATGAGTGTGTCTTACAGAGAATGAAAACACAAATAAGATCAAAAACAGGAGATTTTACACAGAAATGTAAGAAATCAAACTATTTTTTCTGCTTGTGACTGATTTTTGCCCATTTCAGTCACATTTTTTGCAGCTTTCTCCAAATTTTCTCCTAATTTTCACACATTTTTGTTGCTTTAGTGACTGTTTTAGTCACTTTTTACTCCATCTGTTGATGCTTTTGGCTTTTGTCCCAGTTTTCCCCTGAGCTGAATCAGTTTGTCTGTTTAAAGATCTGCACTTAGCTCAGATTTATGTTTCTGCAGCAAAGAGAGAGAGACACTAACGAAGAGAGGAAGAGGAGGAAGAGGAGGAAGAGAAGAAAGAGGAGGAAGAGGAGAAAGAGGAGGAAGAGGAGGAAGAGGAGGGAGAGGAGAAAGAGGAGGAAGAGGAGGAAGAGGAGGAAGATGAGGAAGAGGAGAGAGAGGAGGAAGAGGAGGAAGAGGAGGAGGAGGAGGAGAAAGGAGTATTCAGTGAGAATAAACCAACCTGACAGCAGGAGGAAATATCTTTGAAGTTTTTCTCTAAAACCACAGATTTACTGTCTGGACTGATGAGGTTCACTTCAAAACGCCCGACCTGAAAAAAAACAGTGAAAACAGAAAACAGACGGATTAAAGAAAGAAGACATGAGATTAAAAAACAACACTGATGGATCAAAAACTCTTCAGGTTTCTAATCCAGAGTTTGTGTCTGATCAGTAAACGATGAACAGCTGAAACTAATGAACCTTCATCAGAGTCTAAACCACAAACTACACAAACTCTGAACCTCAACAAACTTTATTTGTTGTCATTTCTCAGCTGAAACAAACTTCTATTACTTGTCATGAGGTTTTGAAGCTGCTGCACTGAAAAAACTGAGCTTTAAGCAAATGTTTACGTCTTATATTTTATTTAAAAATCTCTTTAGACTTTTTCTGAGCCACATTCACCTGAGAAAAAAAACAACAGAAAATGTCTCATCACTTGTTTTTCGTGAGGATTCACTCATTTTAAGGTTTTTCTGGGGTCATTGAGGTCAGATATAGCTCAAAGTTTAATTCTTAAATATATACAGATCATTAAATCTCTGTAACGTTTCAAAGAGACTCCTGAAACGGCGTCCGACCCTGGTGATGTCAGAGGAACATGGCAGAGAACAAACACTCAGTGAATCCAGGTCATTGAGTCAACACCAACGATTTTTCCCATGATTGAGCGCCGTGCGGGGTGTCGTATTGAGCGGCGTGCTCTGGTTTTTATATTTAGCCGTGTGAGGAAACGACCACAGAGAGGAGGAGCAGCTGGCGCTCTGCTGCTGCTGCTCCTCGCCGCTCGCCACAAAGCTCCAGCTCTCTGAGGAGGAGTCTGTTAAGACTGTTGCACGTAAAAAAACTCCTGAAGCTGCAGCTCCAGTTATAACTGAGAGACTCCAGCTCATAACTGTGATTTACAGCAGGAGCAGGCGCTGGGGGGGGGGCTACGGGCAGCAGGAGGGGTCAAATCAGGAATAAAGAAGGAGCTGAGAACAGGAGCCGACAGTTTATTCAGCTCAGGGAGAATTTATATCATCATTGTGATGATCAGAACAAAAAAAACTTTATAACTGAGAATGATGAGGGAGAGTTCACAACACTGCAGTAAAACTGACATCATCATGACATCATCAATGACATCACCGCTGACATCATCATGACATCAATCTACAAATTTTGACATTTTATCTCTAAATTTTTAATTTTTTTCTGATAAATTTGACTAAATCATCTCAACATTCAGACTTTTTTTTTTTTTTTCAAATTTTCAGCTTTATTGTCAAGATATATAAATATATATATTCTTTTTTAAATATTTATGTTTTGTCTCAAAATTTTGACCTATTATCTCAAAATTTAGCACTTTCCCTCATAACGTGACGTTTTGTCTCAAATTTTTGACTTCTATCTAAGAATTTTGACATTTTATCTCCAAATTTCTAATTTTTATCCTCGTACTTTGACTAAATCATCTCAACATTCAGACGTTTCATCTCAAATTTTCAGTTTTAATGTCAAAATATAGACTTTTTAAAAAATATATATTCATGTTTTGTCTCAAAATTTTGATTTATCATCTCAATATTATCGCTTTCCCTCATATCTATTAAATTCATTATCTTAAAATTTTGACTTTTCTTCTCATTTTTTTTACTTTCATCTCAGAATTTTGATGCTTCATCTTAGAATTTGGACTTTTGAACTTGAAAATGTGACTTTTAGTCTCAGAATTTTGACTTTTTCTCAATATTTTAACCGATCTCTAAATCAGAGTGAGTGTTCCCTTCTTCACAGGTACAGTTCTTTAAAAATAGCTTTAAAAAAGTTGTTTTCCTTTGGTGGTTGTGACATTGTTTTTCCCGACTCTATGAAGCTCTGAATAAAAGAACATTTCTGAACATCGTCCTGCAGATGACTTTTTCTCCGTACTCGTGCTCAGATGTTTCTGCTCGAGCTGAGCAGCATTTACCTGGAAGAGCATTTTAACCTATCTCTAATTTACTTTTTTTCCTTATTATTTTGACTTTTATAGCAGAATTTTGATTTTTTTTCTTAACTTTGCCTCAACTTTGAAACACAATAAAGTTGTTAATGATTGCAGTAATTACAGACCAAGTGTTCCCATCTTCACAGGTACAGTTCTTAAAAAAAGCTTAAAAAAAGTTGTTTTCCTGTCGTGGTTGTGACATTGTTTTTCCCGACTCTATGAAGCTCTGAATAAAAGAACATTTCTGAACGTCGTCCTGCAGATGTTTTTTCTCCGTATTCGTGCTCAGATGTTTCTGCTCGTAGTTAGTGGCGTTGACCTGAAGAGCGCGGTGTGGCGTTTACCTGAAAGAGCGCAGTGTGGCGTTTACCTGGAAGAGCGCGGTGTGGCGTTTACCTGGAAGAGCGCAGTGCGGCGGTGTGGCGTTTACCTGGAAGAGCGCAGTGTGGCGTTTACCTGGAAGAGCATGGTGCGGTTCTTGTCAGCGTCGGACGGTTGGACGTGGTTGGGGGCGCTGGAGTGTCGGCGGCGTGTGGGGCCCATGATGACGCCCTCGCCGGGCTTCCTCTGCAGGTTTCCCGCCAGGCTGCTGCAGCGAGTACGAAACTCCTGAGGCTCCTCGAAGCCCGAGTCCTCCAGGATGCATTCTGGGAAAGATCCTCTCAGGCTGCTGTGGCTGGAGCTGCTGGTCAGATCTTTACCTGAGGGGGGGGGCAAACGGCGTGAGAAACTCAGAGTTTAATCCTCCTGTTTTTATTTAACCTGCACCAGTTCCTCACCTCCTCCTGCTCCTCCTCCTCCTCCTCCTCCTCCTCCTGCTCCTCCTGCACTCGTCTCCTCCGGCCCTGTGACTCCCTCTTTACTCCCCCTCAGGACGGAGGACAGAGGGTCTCCCTCCTCCCCCATCATGAACTCCACAGGAGCGTTCTCCGTGGATCCTCTCTGACCGTTGAGCAGACGCAGTCGTTTCCTCTCGACCTCGTGCTGACGAAACTTCTCGATGCAGTCGTCCACCAACGAGGACGGAGCTTTTTTATGAGGAACCGTGACCTGAAANCATCATCATCATCATCATCATCATCATCATCATCACCATCATCATCATCATCATCATCATCATCATCATCATCATCTTCATCATCTCTAAGTTTCTTTTCCTCTTACTTTTCCGCAGTAAAGAACTTCGTACTTCTGTGAGTTGTAAAAAGCTTCGTCAGCTTCCTGTTTGGGTTTGGCTTCTTCCTTCAGAGCAGATTTAGACACTTGACGAATTCTGCTGATCACTTCAGGAACCTGAGAGAAAAGAGAGGGGAACAACAAATTTGGAGATTAAAAAAAATTGAGATACCCAACTCAAAATCTTTGGGTGATAAACTAAAAGAGGAGAAAAAAGTTGAAATGTAGAGATAAAAAGACAAAAGATGGTGGAGTAAAATTTTGGAAATTCTCAAGTCAGAATTTTGAGATAATGAAGTTTTTTCAAAAAAGAGAAAAAAGTTTCAATTTGGAGATTAAAAAATAGTTGAGATTCTAGTGTTAGAATTTAAAGATACTAGTAAAAGTTTTATATATCTTTGTTTTAAGACATGAAGTCATTTTTTGAATTATAAAGTTAAAAAAATCTGATATAAGGTTTGAATTTAGGATCATTATTGACCTTTGAGGTTAAAGGTCAACCGTTTTCTCTGCAGAGAAATAAACTCCAGTATTTGAACATTAATACAAATTCAGAAGCACGAACAGGAGTAAATGTTCTCCAAGAGTTTGAGTTTAACTCCTGTTTTCATTAACAGATGATCTGACTTTATACTGAAATAACTCAAGGACAAAACAACAGGAAGACGAGGACGACAAACAAGGACAAACGAGGACGAACCAAACACAGAAACGTGGAAAAAACTTCAACTTTACAGGACGGAGACGAAACAGAGACAGAAACCAGAAACATGAGGGTCAGAGAGAAAAAACAACAACAACGAGATTCAGACAGAGAGAGAGAGAGAGAGAGAGACAGAGAGAGAGAGGGAGAGAGAGAGAGAGAGAGAGAGAGAGACATAGAGAGAGAGAGAGAGAGAGGGAGAGACATAGAGAGAGAGAGAGAGAGGGAGAGAGAGGAACTGAAGCTGCAGCTCGAGGTCGACTCAGAACAAACAATGAGAGCAAAAGTCAAGAGAGGATTACAGCAAATATCTGACTTTAAACTGGAGTCACAGAGACAGACATGAGCATTTAAAAGAGGAAAAACCTCTAAGATTCTGAAGATGTTTCCTCTCTGTCGTTTACACGCTCCACAAAACACTGACAACTATGAATTTCTGATTTACAAATCACACACTACAGGTCAAACTGAAGTTATACGTTTGTGAGTGGACACAATAACTTCTTTTTTGGGGGTAAATCCCTTTTGGATTTATTGAAAAACACACAACAGCGTCACAATAGACTGATAATAGCTGCAGGTAATATGTAAACAACACAATTTTTGATGTTTTTTAAAGAAAGAAAACAACAATCAACAAATGCTGATGGTAACCTCAGTGCATAACAGTGAATATAAAATCAGCCAACGCTTCATTTTGAACATTCAACATGGTCATTCCTCTAAATAATGAAACAGAAAAAACATCTCCCTGACTGAAAACCTGTGATTTAACATTAGTTATATTTCTCTAAAATGATTTGGTGACCCCCCCAGAAAGCATTGTGACCCCCATCAGGGTCAGGACCCTCAGAGACAACTGTTGTTTAAATTACTGTAAATTACAGGCAGCAGTTTCACCACTAAACTACTTTAGTTTTACTCTGAAACTTTTACAGTGTGTTTAAAGTTTTCTGAGCTGAGACAGAGGAGCTTTGAGAGCAGGTGGAGGTGGAGGTGGAGGTGTTGGGTGAGGGGGGGGGTGTTTATTTTATACACACTCAGCTGCTCCTCAACTTTGACCCAGGAACAGTTTTAAACAAGCAGCTGCTTTATTTTTCACCCTCAGAGAAACGACACAGACACAGATCAGGATTTAGGTTTTGAGGAGAAACATCTTTAAATGTATTTATGTAACTGAACTAACCAGAAATTAGATTAAATCACAATCTGTCAGAAATTAGATTAAATCACAATCTGTCCTGCTGCAATATTCTAATGTCAGACAGTGAAATATTTCTATAAATGTGTGAAAATATCAGCTACAGTTTTTACACCAGAGTTACTCAACCAAAGAGACAAACTGTTAAAAACTACCTTTACAAAAGAAACTATACAAGTGGAGAAAAGAGGAAAAATTGCCCCCCCCCTCGGTTTACTAAGTTAGTGAAGTGTAAAAGTGTGTGAGGTCAGAGACACAGAGAGGAGCAGAAACGTCACCTGAAGGTTTAAAGAAGCTTCATGCACCTGAAAGAAGACGCCACCGCACCTTTGATCCCATTAACAATTTAGAGTCGAGTCAAAGTCAGAGCTGGGGGGGGGGCTCAGACAGGAGCAGAAACACAGATCTGATGGTTTTACACACACACACACTCACACACACACACACACTCACACACACACACACACACACACACACACACACGTCCTATCTGAGTCAACACAGGAGAACAGAGAGAACAGACAGTAACTCAGTCAGGGTTAAATCCTTCAGGTTAGAGCTGAACGATTTATTATTTTCTGATCGAAATCACAATTTCAAACATCATGATCATGTGATCGTTAAAGCTGTGATTTTTCCTGCTCCTGACTGACCCAGGATCTGTTATATCAGCTGTTTCACACACACCTGTCTTTGAGTGTGAGACTGTTGGAAAAATACTTTTCTTACTTGAGATTGTTGAATTTTCGTTTTAACTGTTTTGTATTTTACTTTATTTAACCTTACACAATCAAGAATATTTTACACAACATTATTTTTAAAAGTTAAGAGTCAAAGATAGCTCTTCCTGTTCTTCAGTTTTTAAAACTAAAAATACAATTTAAAAAGTCAGTTTAGAAAAAGCAGGAATAGGTGTTTGTTAGACGCTGGGATTTAAGATAAGTCAAAATTCAACTATTTATTTAAAGAAAAATTTGCCTTTCATCCTATAATTTTGTATTTATGTTGTATAATTTTGACTTAGATCTTAGAATTTTAACTTTTTATATCAAAATTTCAATTTTTTTATCTCAAACATTGCCTTTTCTCAAAACGTAAACTTTTTATCTTGGACTTTTGACTTTAGATGAGAAAGTTTGGACTTTTTTCAGATAATATTAAACTGATTTCTTAAACTCTGGAAGTTTATTGACTTTTTGTCTCAGAATTTTGTCTTTATTTCTCAAAGTTTCCACTTTTCATATTAAAATATTGACCTTTTATCTCAAAGTCTGAAACAATTCTTACCTTCAGTTTTTATTTTCATCCTCACATTAGAGTAAAAGCTTTTGATGTTTCAATGGTTTGATGTAATTTTCTGTCAAGTTTATAAATGTTACTGTAAATTGTGAAAACTTCACTAAAGTTTGATTTAAAGAAAATCGTGAATCAAATTGAAATCTCTGTATCTGCCAGAAAAATCACGATTAGATCTTTTTCTGAAACCGTTCAGCTCTACTTCAGTTCAAAGATTTACATCCTTCATGGCGAGACTTCGACTTTCTGTTTATTGATCAGGTTCAGTCCGACCCAATCAGGAAGCTGGAAATCAGCGTTTAGAAATAATTTTGTATCTATCAGACTTTTTCAGGATGACTCAGAAACTCCTGACTGAGACTTTAAAATCACAGAGTCTCTGTGTTTCTGCAGGAATTAAAAACTCATCGTCCTCTGTGTTTTTCCATCCTCCTGAAGATAAAAACTCAGGAAACAAAGTTCATGTTTCAGCTGCAAACACAGGTCACTTTAGCACCAGGAGGGGGGGGTAACAGCTGATTAAAGCGTCTGAATATCTGATCATATCTGAGGATCATCAGCCGTCTCCTTTTCTCAGACTCTGATCAAACTGGAACATGAATCTGTTTGATGTTTTTTAAGTAAAGTTCATTTGTTGGGTTTAACAGAGGGAGAACAGGTCTGTAGTTACCTTCATACACACACACACACACACACACACACACACACACACACACATACATAGGTTTACACCTGCATCTAAAACCTGTAACAATCAACAAAAGACCTGAGACCAGTTTCAGGTCAGACTTGAAACGAACAGTTGGAGCTTTAAACAAAGGAACAAAGAACGAAAGAAGGAAACAAAGAAGGAAACAAAGACGCAAACATTCCCGTCGTCGCTTCGCTGGAATCGATCCAAGACAAACTTTAACTTCAAGAATCAAACTTCAGTTTCACAAAACAGGATTCAGTGAGAGCTTAGAGCAGAAAGGGAAAAGTTTCAGACTGAGATCAGAAAAAGAGAAAAGTTACACAAACATCAGTTCACCTGAGAGAATAAAGCATCATCAATCTCTGCAACAACAACAACAACAACAACAACAACAACAACTCTGCTGAAACAACCTCTGCACATGGTCCACCTCACACACACACACACACACACACACACTCTCTCTCTGCCTGTCAAACCTGTTTAGTTTCGCAATTGTACAAAGTGAGGAATGAACACACACACACCTTTAACTGCTGCACACACTTCATCTAAGAGAAGACAGCACACACACACACACACACACACACACACACACACACACACAGGTTGCTGTGTTTGTGGTGAAAGTAGAAACAAACAGCTGAGAGTTAAACTCAGTCTCACAGCAGCAGCATCTTCACTGTAAAAACTGAAATCTAAGTGAGTCATATCTTTGATTTGTTTTGTTCAGCATTTGCAGCTGTAAACTGTGATTATTCAGAGTCATTTATCATGGAATCAATGCTTTAAGTTCAGGTCAATGCAACAGTCAGAAGATGTCACTAAAATCTCTCTGTCCCTTTAAAATCTTTCAGAAAATGATGTGAGTGGA
>RPOG01004188.1:29680-49050 GCA_008086565.1 Thalassoma bifasciatum
CTCTCTGCCTGTCAAACCTGTTTAGTTTCGCAATTGTACAAAGTGAGGAATGAACACACACACACCTTTAACTGCTGCACACACTTCATCTGAGAGAAGACAGCACACACACACACAAACACACACACACACACACACACACACACACACACCTTTAACTGCTGCACACACTTCATCTGAGAGACGACAGCACACACACACACACACACACACACACAGACACAGACACACACACACACACACACACACACACACACACACACACACACACACACACACACACACACACACACACACACACACAGCTGAGAGTTAAACTCAGTCTCACAGCAGCAGCATCTTCACTGCAAAGACTGAAATCTAAGCGAGTCATATCTTTGATTTGTTTTGTTCAGCATTTGCAGCTGTAAACTGTGATTATTCAGGGTCATTTATCATGGAATCAATGCTTTAAGTTCAGGTCAATGCAACAGTCAGAAGATGTCACTAAAATCTCTCTGTCCCTTTAAAATCTTTCAGAAAATGATGTGAGTGGAAAAAATCATATCCAGTTATATCAAACCATATCTTTGGAATATAATATTGATGAACTAGAATAACAAATGTGCAGAATCAGATTTTCCAGCACAGAAAGCTGTTGGTTAGTTTTCAGTCTGAGCCCTGTTCCTGATTTTGTTTTGTTTTATTTCTCCACAGCTGATGATGATGATCCACAGAGAGAAACACAGATTAACTCCACAAACATCAGTTTATGTTCTCACCATCTCTGGCCTCAATAAAACCACAGCAAACAGGTTTAGACTCTGAATAATAATCTATGAAATCAGCCTGACACCTCCTCAAGGAGAGACTGAATCCTCAGGCTCCTCCTCTTTCTCTTTCACTCCTCTTCCTCTCCTCTTCCTCTTCCTCTCCTCTTCCTCTTTCTCTCCTCTTCCTCTCCTGTTTCTCTCCTCTTTATCTCTTCTTCCTCTCCTCTCTCTTCTCTTTCTCTCCTCTTCCTCTCCTCTTCCTCTTTCTCTCCTCTTCCTCTCCTCTTTTTATCTTGAACTAAAGAAAGTGTGGGAGCTCATCAGTTAAACCAGCAGGAAAAACAACTTAAAACTTCTGTTATTAACACGACACAACCAGTCAGCTGCCTCCTAACTAATAAAACCTTTATCAAACTAATTAATCATGTTTTATCACCAGTTTATTGTAGTTTTCTTTGTTCTGTTTCTCATTTTCACTCTATTCATATGTTTGAATTAGTAAAGTTTACAAACACTGGTTTTGTTCATTTTTCCAAAACTTTAATGTTGGATTATTTACAATAAGATGATGTCATCGTTTTGGTATAAATATACAGTTATGATTATTATTACTTCTCTTACAGTTGTGTTGTGGAGTTCACTCTGGGTCCTGGCTCGTGGTGCGTTTAAGGACCCTCAGAAATGTTGAAATGTAAACCTCTGCATGTTTTAAACTCCTCAGTTGAGTGAAGACGGTTTGATGACTCTTCGTGAAACTTCAGCTCTTGTGTAACTGGTGAACTCTGACTGTTGTTTTTATATTTCTTTATTCAAACTGTTTTTTAGATCTAATTTTATTTTTTCTTGATTGTTGACTCTGACATGATTTCCTCTGAGTCTGAACTGTTGGTTTGTGAACAAATAAAAACCTTCGATCCTTGAACTTTCCTGTGTTTCCTGCTTGTTTTATGCTGCATGAATCAGTCTGTGCTTTTCTGTCCTTCCTCCCTCTGACTGTGTGCAGGGGCGGATCTACAGGGGGGGGCACAGGGTGGCAGCTGCTGCCCCCCCCCTCTCCTCAAAACAAAGCCAGTTGCCTCCCCAGATATAAAGATTTAATTCAAAGAAAAGTTAAACCTCATCAGACACATCTATTAATTACAAACTGCAGAGAATGAGATGATGAGACATTACCATCCCCCCAACCCCCAAGAGGGCGACTAAGAGAAAAATAATAAACCATCTGTCAAGAAATGGAAGAACCATGAAGACACAAAAGTCAATAATTTGAAGTAAAAACAAAACAAAAACAAATTTGGCGTTTAAACGTCAAAATTTTGGGGCAACAGTGAAATTTTTGACTGTAGGATCAAGTTTTTGGTTAAAAGGACAAAAAGTTTGGATAAAAAATCATAATTATGAGATAAAAGTCTATTATCACAGATGTCAGTCAAAATTCTGAGATCAAAAGTCAAAATTTTAGGATTAATAGTCAAAATTATGGGTCAAAAGTGAAATTTTGGGCTAAAAATAAATACATTTTGGGTCTATAAGTAAAAGTTTTGAGTTAAACAGTCAAACTTATGAGATCAAAATCAACAGTTTTACAAATGAAAGTCAAAATTCTGAGATAAATAGTCACAATCATGGGGTAAAAGTTGAAATTTGACCTTTTTATCCCAAAACTTTTAACAGTGCAGAAAAACAAAGTAGAAGTCTGGACAAAGCCAGTTTTTCATTTTGATATTTTTTAACCAACAGTCGATTATTTCTGTTTCCATTCTGCAAATGTTTTTGGGGAGTGTTGTAAATAAATGTTTGGGTGATGAAGCTGCTTTGTGGTCTTTGGTGGAGGGTCCTAACTCTTTTTGGGTTTTCAGAATAAAATCACCCTGATGTTAAATTAATCCAGCTCATTAAAATTCTGACAGATTCACAACACTTAACTATTCACTGACCCCCCCCCCTCGCTCCGCCCCTGCCTGTGCGTAAAAGGTGTGTGACACCTGTGCAGGTGTACCTGGTTGGGGTCCTGGGCCCTGAACACGTGACAGCTCATCTCGGCCTCGGGGTTGTCCGGCTGCCCCCTCAGCAGGTAGGAAAAGTACTTGAGGTCGTTGCTGTTGTGGATGAACCTGGAGATGAGCTGCGCTTTGTGCTCGAAGATGAACACGGAGGAGTTGTTGCTGTTGGACGGGACGCAGCGGATGAAGGGGGGGTTGAGGAGCAGCTGGACCTCCCTGGGCTGCACCACGGGGCCGCAGTCCCCCCTCTCCCCCCTGCGCCGGATCTCAGCCACCAGCCAGGGCAGCATGGGCAGCGTGGTCCGCCTGTCGAGGGACGAGCCCCCGATGTAAGTGAGGGAGAAGCTGCGGCCGCTCTTTGGAGGAGAGTTCTCCACCTCCTGCTGCTCCTGCTGGGCCTCCTGCTGCTCCTGCTGAGCCTCCATGGAGCTGGACTCTGGTCTGGACCTGAAGTGGAGCTTTAAAGCAGAGTCTGTCAGTGTCTCACTCCTTCATCCAAAGCGCAGAGAGTTAGTGAGCAGCTCCTCTTGTGCCAACATCCATGAGGAAGTTGAGCCCACAGCACAACATGTGCTCGATCAGCTGCTCAGCTCCATGTTTCCAAACCTCTCCCTCCCTGATCTGGACTCTCCCGGACCCCCCTTCAGGACTTCAGGTGCGGGGTTTGCTCCGCTCCACATCCGTGTTCGCGGCTCTTCGCTGCGGTCACAGCGCGTCTCTGTCCCAGCCTGACTCTGCTGCTGCTGAAACGTGGCTGTGGGTGACTCCTGTGTAAACACAACTCCTCCACACACACAAACACACACACACACTCCCACACACACACAGGCTCAGTCCTGCTCTGACGGGTCGCACCCAAAGACGCGCACACGCGAAACAGTCCGTGCGCTCAACTCCTGCGCTGCGCGGGCGCGACGCGTTTTTCGCCTCCACTTTCACCTCCTCTAATCCACCTCAGCCCTGACTCTGAATCCGTCCTTGTGTTTTTTTTTCAGCCTGTTCAGGGTCCCGCTGTCCTGCTGGGATCCTTTCTTCCACTGCGCCGTGGAGGTGGAGCGGCCGTGCGCGTCACGACCCGCCCAGATCCCCACGTGCTGCGCGGTGGGCAGGGCGCAGATGCCGATGTGAGGAACGTGACAGAAAGAAAGCTCCACCTCAGAGTAAGGAACAACTGTGGACACAGATCCACTCACATGCGCGTGTTTCAGGCCCCGAGGAGGATCCTGAAGAGCAGAGAGAGAAAAAACTCCCCAGTGTTTCACTAAAATAATCTGACCTTTACATTATTTCAGGAGTCACCTTCGAATAATATATATAGCATGATAACACCATTTCTCATATATATGGGGATGATTTTAAATTCTTGTTTTGAATGAGAAAAACACAAACATGAGGGAGAAAAGTAGAATTTTGTAGAAAAAAAAACACCAAAGAAACTCATGAACATGTGGAAACATGAGAACATGGTGAAAAAGTGAAATGTTTTCAGTCTCTCGTTGCATAAAGGTCCAGATATTACACAGACTTATAATTTTGTTGTTTACTGAGTCTGACTGCAACTATTTTCCAAGTGTCCTCCTAAATTTTAATCAGTTGTGCTGCTTTTTGGGCATTTTTCCTCTTTTCTCCACTTGTATAGTTTCTTTTGTAAAGGTAGTTTTTAACAGTTTGTCTCTTTGGTTGAGTAACTCTGGTGTAGAACAGAAAACATCTGCTGTAAAACTGTAGCTGATTTTCTGTCACATTTACAGGAATATTTCAGTATCTGACTTTAGAATATTACAGCAGGACACTTTCAGGTTTAATCTGATTTGTGATGAAATGCCCAGATTTAGTTTCAGTGTGTTTTTGTTTGTTATAGTGTGTTTAAAGTGTGTGTGCTCAGAGTCCAGCAGTAAACAAAGCTCAGACTGAACCTCTCTCTCTCTCTCTCTCTCTCTCTCTCTCTCTCTCTCTCTCTCTTTCACCCTGAACCTCCATCATGTCAGACTCTGTTTCCTCCAAAAATAGAAGCTGATCCATTTTTAACCTCAACACCAGCAGCAACAAGAACAGAAACCTCTCTCTCTCTCCCTCTCTGTCTGTCTGTCTGTCTCTCTCTCTTTCTCAATTCAAACATTAGCAGACGTGCAAAAAGAGCATGCAGTGCAAAATATAAAACAGAAATAAAATATTCATGAAATAGACCAGTGATTCCCAACCTGTGGTCCGTGGCCCCCTGGTGGGCCGTGGAGATATTGCAAGTGGGCCGCCAAATCATTTTCAAAATAGTCTGAATTTTAATGAAGGGTAGTTATATAAAGATACAAATGTACAGAATAATGTTTAACTATTAAAACTTGGTTACATTTGTAAGGATATTCAACATGTTCAAACGTTTCTATATAAGAAAAGTCCTTGAAGAGGGAAAGTTAAAGCTCAACATGTAACATGACCCCAAATTTAACAAAGCCCTGAAATTTGATTAAACAAATGTTGTATATCCCAAGACTATAATCACTGACCCAACATTTAACAAGTTGTTATATCGTGGGCAAATGACTTTTACCTTCTGGGCTCAGCATCTGTTACATCATTGACCAGTTATCACATTTCGGGTTTTACTACATTTTTTTCTTACATTTCGGGTCTTTGTTACAAATCAAGTGCTAACAAGGTGCTATACAGCCCCCATAATTATATGGTCAGAGGTGGGCCGTGAAAAATTTCTGAGACTTAAAAGTGGGCCCTGAATTGAAAAAGGTTGGGAGCCACTGAAATAGACTCTATCTCTGTACATTAGAAACATTATAAAATTACAATTATTAACTTTGAAGTAGGGCTGGAAGATTTATCGTTTACTGATCGAAATCGCGATTTCAGACATCACGATCATGTTTTCGCCGAAACTGCAATTTTTTTGTTCCTGACTGACCCAGGATCTTTAGTGTCAGCTGTTTCACACACACACACACACACACACACACACACACACACACACACACACACAAACACGTGTTTAAGTCTAAAACTGTTGGGAAAAATTCCTTTTTTTCATTGGGATTGTTGAATTTCGTTTTTCTTATTATTGCTTATTTAATTTTTTTTGTATTTTATTTATCTTTTTTAACATAAAACAGTTATTTTGCACTCAGTTGTTTTTAACAGTTAAGGGTCAAAGATGCTCTTTTTGTTCTTCAGTTGTTAAAACTAAAACTAAAATTAAAAATTCCAGTTTAAAAACAGAAAGGGTTGTATTTACAGTTCAGACTCAGTGGAGGAGTTTGACTGAGGGTTTTAAGAAAAGACAAAATTTGGCGATTTATCTCAAAATCTCCTTTTTTTTATTTTTATTTTTTGCCTGTTATCTATTAATGTTATTATCTTAATTTCATATAGTTTCGACTGAAATCTTAGAATTTTGACTTTTTATATAAAAATTTCTGCTTTTTATCTCAAATGTTGCCTTTATTTCAAAACTTTTGACCCTTAATGTGAAAGTTTAGACTTTTTTCACATAATGTTGGATTAATTACATAACATTTTGATTTTTTTATCTCAAAACATCGACCTTTTGTCTCAGAATTTTGTCTTTATTTTTCAAAATTTCCACTTTTCAACTTAAATATTGACCTTTATCTAAAAGTTAAAAACAATTCTTACCTCTATTTTCATCCTTGTATTACAGTAAAAACTTTTGATGTAATTCTCTGCCGAACATTGGGAAAACTTCACTAAAGCTTGATTTAAATAAAATTGTAAATTGAATTGAGATCACAATATCTGCCAGAAAAATCCCAATTAGATCTTTTTCTAAAATCGTTCAGCCCTAGTTTGAAGTATGAAAATATTATCAGAAAGTGAACAGAGTGTTTGATATTTACATTATAAACATTTACAGGAGCCTCAGTCACTGTTAAAGAGGGTCCTGGTCCTGACCCCCCCACCTTCACCATCTCACGCTTTTGTTCCTCTCAAACTTTCTACTCATAGTCCAAACTTTCTCTGACCTGAAGAAAGTCGTTTTTTTCTCTTCGTGGATTCAGAGAAACACAAGTCTGATGGGAAAGTGTCACAACTCACAAACTGTTTTTACTACAAAGTCCTGATCCAGTAAAGACTTTAATTTACAGGAGTGAAGCTGTGAGCTGAAACCACACAGAAAGTTCTTTAATGAATCAAACTCAGACGGGAAAAAGTCTTTATTATTATTATTATTATTATAAAAAGGCAGAACAGGAAACAGAAGAAGAGCAGCTCTGACTTAAATGTGTAACAGCAGAAACCAAAGACACAAAGCTGATTCTCTGATTCTCTCTTTGTTTTCTGTTAAAGTAAACAAACACTCAGAAGAATCTGAGTCTGTGCAGCTTTAGAGCGGAGGATGTTCAGTGCAAAGACGTCTGTGGAGTTTCTTTCTTTCTTTCTTCTTTCAGGTAAACTCAGGGAAACTCTGGCTGTGTTTCTGAAACCTCACACCGTCTCCATGACAGCGGCTGTTTCCTTCAGCTGCTTGTGAAAGTTCTGCAAACGACAAAATGAAAATAATCTCAGAGTAAAACCAGCTTTGATTTAAGAAAAAGATCCTTAAATTTAGAAGCTGTCAGACCTGGAACTGAGGGACCGTCATCTCAAACGACCTGTGAGTGATGTTTCCTGACGGCTCGGCCACCGTCAGCAGCAGAGACACGTACGGTGAGTTCAGGGACCTGCAGGTGTCCGAGCTCACCGCCATCCCCAACTTCCACTGCAGGTCCACCAGCTGAAACAACAACAACAGGTGAAGCTTCAGCCTCACACACACACACCTGTCTGCACACACACACCTGCCTGCACACACACACCTGTCTGCACACACACACCTGGCTGACGCTGAGCGTGGCGTGGACCTCCTGCTGAGCGTGCACCGACGCCCCGTGTTCACTCCACAGTCTGTGAATCACCTGCAGCGACGCTTTACTCCACCTGCTGCTGTTCTCCTCCAACCGTGACACCAGCTCGTCTCCACTGAGGTTCCTGCGTCCGGACCACCTGAGGGTCCAAACATTTTTATTTTACTTCCTCCTTTCACCAGGATTTACATCATGAACTCATTTATCTCTCGAGCTCAGTGACACTGAGGAGAAAACTCTGGAAAGATTCTGACTGTGGGATTTTGAGGCTGTAAGATCTACATGAACTAGATCTGTTATCATGTTTTAAAATCAGTCAATAAAAAGGATGAAAGTTGTTGAAGTTGTTACCTGAACGTCAGCAGCAGAAACCGGATCATGTCCTGAAGAGTTTCATGCTCCAGTTTGACTCCAGATCTCTGAAAACTCTGCACAGAGGAAAAAAAAAACACATGAAAACAATAAAAGAGGAACTTTAGGTTCAGTCGAGTTAGTTTAAGGTAAAAACAGCTGCAGAAACGTGGACTCGCCTCAGAAATCTGAGCTGAGTCGACTCCTCTGCTCAGGCCCAGGAGATGAGTCAGAACCGTCTGACACTGTGGATTAAAGAGACGTTTTTATCACAGCTACACTCACAACATGTCATCATGACGCATTTCTGCTGTAAAATTAACTTCATCACATTTAGAAAACATCCACTGAAAAAACTGCAGCTATATCCTGACACATTTATAGAAATATTACAGTGTCTGACATTAGAATATGACAGTGGGACAGATTCAGATTTAATCTAATTAGTGATTAATCGTCCAGCCCTACTCTTTATTATCTAAAGCTGAAACTTGTGTCACTCTTATTTGATGAAATTGTTTTTATAGTTTAACTTAAAACTACTCACAGCTTCAGAGAGCAGATCAGGAGAAAGTTTATTGACGTTATCCACGACTCTGTCCACACCTGCAGCAGGAAACATCACACACATCATTAACACTGAGTTTTGTTCAGAATGTTTCTTCTCTTTTTTTGCCCACACTGAGTCAAAAACTTTGAGATAAAAAACTTGAAAAAAAATAAGGCCAAAATGGTTATCAGTTGGAATTTTGAGAAAAAAAGTCTAAATCATGGCACAAAAGATGAAATTCTTAGATAGAGAGCCAAAATTTGCACGAATAAATTTGAAAAAATTTATGAGGTTATAAAATCAAAATTTTGTATTCCATAAAGTCAATTAAATAAGAAAAACAGACCAATTTTTTTTTAGATAAAACATCAAAATTATGTAATAAAAATTTTAAATTCTCAGATAAAATGTAAATTTGGTGATAATGAAGTAATAATAATAATAATAATACATCTTATTTAAGGGCGCCTTTCATGGCACTCAAGGTCACCTTACAAGAATAAGTGCATTAAAAGAGGACTAAAACAGATATAAAACAAGCAATACAATATAATGCAATATAAAACAATAACTGAGTCAAAAACTTTAAATTATCAAAAGTCAACAACACTTGAAAACAAAAATAAGGCCAAAATGTGAAAATTACAAGATAACCAGTCGGAATTTTGAGAAAAAAAGTCAAACTCGTGGCACAAAAGATTAAATTATTAGATCGAGAGCCAAAATTTGCAATAATAAATTTGAAAAAAATTATGAGGTTATAAAATACAAATATTGAGTTTCATAAAGTCAATTAAATAAGAAAAACAAACCTTTTTTTAGATAAAACATCAAAATTATGTAATAAAACCTTAAAATTCTCAGATAAAATGTAAATTTGGTGATAATAAAGTAAATAAAATAATCAAATTTGTGAGATGATAAAGATGAAATTTAGAGATGAAAGTCCAATTTTTAACTTTTATCACAACATTTTGACTTGAATTGCGCAAAATCATATTTCTGTAGCGGTTTAATGACATTAATGTAAAAACTACATGTCCCAGCATGCACCGCTGAGTCCGGATAAAAACACAGATGATGAACTGAGAGAAGGAAGAAAACAGACGGTTCTGTTTTTCTGTTAACAGCCTGATTCAGACTTTATATTCAAAATTAAAGGATGTTGAAGTGAGATTGTTGTAAAAACGCTCAGGTGTGTTCAGGTAAAAAGGTTTAAAGCTGTTTGAAGCTGTTTGTGTTTTTATAAACTCACCGTGTGAATCCTCCGCTGAAGGCATCTTCATTCAGGCTGCAGCTCCAACACTTTCTGCTCCTTAAGCCTTAAAATGTGAGGAGTAAAAATAAAAGATGACAGATTTTAGAGTTATCAAGCTGATTTTAGAGCAGAGAGATCCAAACCATAAACACAGCTCATGAAAAACTCCTGCTTTTTCCCCTGGTCATGAACGCACCATCGCCCCCTAATGGACCGGAGTCACACTCATCCAAACAAACATGAATAAAAAACGAAATTATTAGATAGAAAATTAAGATTTGGAGATAATAAAGTCATTTTACAAAAAAAAGTTATAGTTCTTAGCCAGAAAATATGAAATTATAAAGATTTTTTTTTAAAACGAAAGTCCACTAAAGTCTCACTGCAATATTTGCACAGATTGTGATTATTTTATTCTATTTATTTATTACAAAGATTTATTTTTTTTTATTCAAAATTTCAAAAAAAAAAAAAAAAATTATTACCAAGGCTAGTTTATTGTGTTCTTTTATTCTCTTTTTTATTCGTATATTTGTATATATTCATTCATTCTCATTTCCAGGGTAACCTAATTTCGTTCCACCCATGTTTAATGTGATGAATGACAATAAAACTCCTTGAATCCTTGAATTGTTGACTTTTATCACAAAACTTAATATGGGCAACAACAACAAAAATTAGGAAAAGCCTTTTGTTTTTTTAAAATGTCTTTATATTTATCTTTCTTTCTTTTTATTTGAAGGATATAAACTACATTACAAAAAGGAGCAAACAAATATGAAACAGACAGAGCACCAGGGTTTTTAGATAAACAAACAAACAAAGAAACAAACAATATAAGTAGACAGATTATTAAGAAATGAAAATAAAATATTTAAGGTAAAAAAAAATAAATTAACAGTAGGTTACAGGGGAGATATTTAATAAACCCAGATTCACAACTATATTTTAAATTTGGAGTATAAAGTTTGAGTTTTAGTTATTTTTTGTTACAGGAGTTTACTAATTTAGAGCTCAGATTCCTTCTTAGAGGCACAAAAAGAGGGTTTGGTCTTTAATACTTTACATTTATAGATAAAAGAAAACGTTGCCACCAAGATAATAAGATTTCAAATGTAAAAATCACTTTCTAGATCTCTCTCAAATACTGTAAATCCAGATTAAATATTTTTCAAATACAGGTCAAAGTCACTGTAAATATAATTCAACATTAACCCACAGATGCTCTGTCAACTTATTTATTTATTTATTTATTTATTTATTGGCAGAATTTGCTCCAATACAGGTGAAGGAAGCATTAACACCTGTAACAAGTGAATGTGAACTACAGCGCCTCCTCTGGCAGGTTTATATAAAGAAGACTCATGGACTGAACCACTGTGGAGCTGAGGGCGGGGGGAGCGCGCCAAAGGAATATTCTATTTTACCTATTAAGAATCCTATAATCGCTGCGAAAGATATAAAGTGAGGTAAAATTAAACATTTGAAGTCTGTTTTTATTTTCTGGGGGTGAAATCCTGAAGTGTCCCCCGCTGTGGTGGTTAATAAAACAGTGACCCCCCCCTCTGTAGTGTAGTGTTGTGGTCGTGTATCTGTCAGGTTCAGGGCCTGTCTCTGTGTCTGTGTCTGTGGATCGATCCTCCGTGAAAAACTCCTCTAAACTAAACTCAAACACCTGAACCTGAACATGGACTGTCCCCGCTGGCTGCCGCTGGAGTCAAACCCGGAGGTTCGTTCTGTTTATGGTTCGGTTCGGTTCGGTTTAGTTCTTCATTCATTCAGAGGAAAGTGGAGGAGCTAAAGATGCTAAAGCTGCTAACAAAACAAAAGCCTCTGAAAATCATTTAAACTAAAATTAAACTGTTTCACCTGTTTCACCTGATTCACCTGTTCCTCTCTTTCCTTTCAGGTCATGACCAAGGTGAGCTCTGCTCCTGGGGGGAACGGCTCAGGGTCAGGTACCAGGCCGGTGTATGAGGTTTATGAGGGGGGTCAGGGCCTCCAGGGGTCTGCTGTCAGTCTGACAGGGGGGGAAAGGTTTATATAAGGTTTATTTAAAGGTTTATTTAAGGTTTATTTAAGGTTTATTTAAAGGTTTATTTAAGGTTTATTTAAGGTGTATTTAAAGGTTTATAACTCAGAGAGAGACAGAGGTGTAATAAAGAAGTACAGGTGTATTACTGACACCTGTACCTGAACCTGTGTCTGAGACTGTGTGAACTTTCACCAGCTTCAATAAAACCAGTAATCTGATTATTTTAGACTCTGACTGCACGATATGGCCTAAAATCAATACCTCGATATTTTTTTGCTATATCTCGACACGCGATATATATCTGGATATTTTGATTTCTCCTGTAAATCACTTTATTAAATGTTCAATTCAACCCTTTAATTAATGAAATGACACCAGTATAATGATTCAAACAGACCTTTCAGTAAGTATAAGTATAGTATTTCAGTATAACATTTGCTGCCAAAAGGAAAAATCAAAATCAGGTCAAGTTTAACAAACCGTTTACTCCAAAACACACTTTATATATTTACATATTTTCAATTCCAGTAAAAGATTTCATTCAGATTTATTTATCTGGTTGAATGTATCACACGACTGTCTCAATAGATTTCTAAAATTACAACAATGAAAATACCATGAACTGAAACTGGGGATGACTTAATCTAACTTTTATTTCCATAAATCAGCTTCTTGTTACTGTTTGTGGAGCTGAAAGGACTCTGTTAGTTCATAACAGGAAGTTAGTTGGGCAATAAACCGAGACGCGTAATGAATGCTCCGTGAAACGTCTGTGGGAATCTTTAATGTGCAACACGACAGTTAGAGGATTCTCCTCCTCCCTCTGTTTACTTAACAGCTCAGAGTTTTATTTTTAGAGCGTTATTAGACCTTTGTGTACGTTTGTGGTGACGCTGTAAAACTTTGTTTTCTAAAAACATCTCAGCTCACATCTTTTTGGTATTCAGCGGTAAATAACGCCAAATGAAGCTCAGACAGAATGAAACTGAACCTTAAGAACACGTCACGTTTGTTTCTCTTCTTTGTGGTGAAGAGCTGGGAGATAATCAGGTGAGGATCACACAGGTGGAAACAGAAACACACATGTGCAGGAGAGTTTTCTGGATGGGGGGGGAGTGAACTGTTTAGTGTGAGAAGCAGCAGCAGAGAGAGAAAGAAACGCAACTGAAGAAAATTACAGACTGACGTCTCAAAACATTAACCTGGCAATTTATACTTGATGGTCGCGATATAGTCATTTTATACATCCCATAGGCAACAACCCGCGATATAACGAGTATATTCCATAAATCCCCCAGCCCTAGTTCAAAGGTTACAATATTAATTTGTATCTTTATTTTTTTATTTGTACCTTGTATCTTTATACAATTACACTCCAATGAAATTGTACTTTTTGTGGAAATGATTTGGCGGCCCACTTACAATATCTTCACAGCCCACAGGTTGGGAATCACTGATCTAAGGTTTACATAAAGGTTTATTTAAGGTTTATTTAAAGGTTTATAACTCAGACAGAGAGAGACAGAGGTGTAATAAAGAAGAACAGGTGTATTACTGACACCTGTACCTGTACCTGAGTCTGAGACTGTGTGAACTTTCACCAGCTTCAATAAAACCAGTAATCTGATTATTTTAGGCTCTGACAGATAAAAACCATGAGCTCAGAGTTAGTTAATAAAGTCTGCCCCAGTAATTCTCAGTGTTTTCAGTCCATCTCATTTTTTTAGTCTATCTCTGTGTTCCTGTCATGTTTTGTTCTCCCCTGTTTTCTCTCAATAACTCTGAGTTTTGTGCAGTTTGTGAATTGTTTGGGGATGAAACCGACCTGGCAGTTTGGAGACGTGTACGGTTTGGATCCTGAGCTCCTCAGTTTGGTTCCCAGACCCGTTTGTGCGGTTCTGCTCCTGTTCCCCGTCACTGAGAAGGTATTTTTCCGTCTCCATCCTCCTCAGGTACAGACTCACCTCCACATGGACGTGTTTCACTGATTTCTCCTCCTTTTCTCCTCCTCTTCTCCTCCTCTTCTCCTCAGTATGAGGCCTTCAAACAGGAGGAGGAGGAGCAGCTGAAGAAGGAGCCGCAGCAGGTTTCTCCTGACGTTTACTTCATCAAACAAACCATTGGGAACGCCTGTGGGACGATAGGACTCATCCATGCTGTAGCCAACAACCAGAAACACCTGGACTTTGGTTTGTGCTCACAGACGTTCACTCACATGAAAACTGTGAAAACCTCACTGTTATTTATTTATCATCCTTAAAGAGGAGTAAAGAAAATCCTGGTCTGTGCAGAAAGTTTCTGATGGTTTGATGTTTTCTCTCTTCAGACTCCGACGCTCCGCTGAAGAAGTTCATCCAACAAACGGTGAAGATGACTCCAGAGGAGAGAGCCGTGTTTCTAGAAAAAGACGAGGTAAGAAAAACGAGTGAGAAAGTCAGAGAACGAGAGCTGGAGCTTTTCTCTGAGTCACTTCTTTTCTTTTTCCTCCTCAGAGTATCAGAGTCACGCATGAGTCCAGCGCTCAGGAAGGACAGACCGAGGTTCGTACAGTCACACGGTCACCATGGTGACGGTGGACGTCGTAATTTACTCTGGAAAAACTTTTGTTTATGTGTCGTTTGTTTTTCAGGCTCCGAGCTTAGATGAGAAAGTGAATCTTCATTTTATAGCCTTTGTGAATGTTGGAGGGAGTTTATATGAGCTGGGTGAGTTTTTTTACTCAATCTAAACTCTGTGTCTGAATATGGTGATGATAACTTTATTATACTTTTCAAAAACAGTGTCACAGGGTAAAAAAGCACAGAATAAAAAGGAACACTGGAAAGACATGAAGGGACACATGAAGAGGAGTAGAGGAAATACAGCAACTTAATGAAAAATATAGATAAATAAAACCAACAAGAAGATTAAAAACAAATAAGAGAAGGAAGGAGATGATTTAAGACTCTGCCCATGATACTACTACAAAAAAAGTTGTTGGTAAAATAAAAACAGTGTTAAGATGAACGATTTTTAAAAACAGTTTATTTGACCCTAATTTATTGTGCAATTATTTTCAGGTTCCCCATCGTATGTGCTGATAAACAAACACAAGCAAGAAATCACCCTTAGTTAAAAAGAGCCTCATGTTAGATAAATACAGACAGGAATACATAACTTCAAAAAAGAACTATTTTAACTCATATGGCAACTTTGATATTTGATCTTACTTTGAGTCTTTTTCTTTTCATTCTTTTTTGAATCAGAATAAAAATTTGAGGGAGGTAAGAAAAAGATTTGCTTGAAATATAAAACCACAAAAAAACCTGTTTGCATGAACAGGTGCAACTCAACAATAAGAATATGATGAAAAAGTGAAATATAGTTTTAAAATCTTATTCCATAACGATAAAACCAGATATTGTATTAACTCATTAAACATAAAGTGAATGATTTCAAGCCTTTATTTCTGTAAATATTGATGATTTTTTCTCTTACAGAGAATGAAAACACTAAATTCAGTGACTCAGTAAATTAGAATATTACAGATTTGATACTTTCTAAATATTTTCTCCCAATTTTCACCCATTTTTGCTCCTTTTGACCATTTTTTCCTCCTTAATCTTCTTTTTATTTCTCCTTCTTGCTGTTTGTTTTCCTCTTTTCTCCCCTCGTGTAGTTTCTCTGTCAAATTCGTTTTTAAGTCTAAGTTTGACGCTGTTTTCTCTGCGTTTGTTTGGTTCAGACGGCCGTAAACCTTTCCCAATCCTCCACGGAAAAACCACGGAGGATTCTCTCCTGGAGGTGAGTGGTCTGTCGTCTGTAACTCCTCTCTGTGTTTGAAAAGCTGAGTTTGTGACGGTGTGTGGCCTCGTTTCTCAGGACGCCGTTCACGTCTGTAAGATCTTCATGGCTCGAGACCCTCAGGAGGTTCGCTTCACCATCATCGCTCTCTCCAAAGACTCGTACTGACGCGGAAACAGCAGAAAACAGCAGAAACGGAGGAAACACAGGAAGCATGACTGCCAAATAATCTCAAGTGCTGACTTTTATGGAAACTTGTTTTTCATTTGTACCTGCTTTAGCCGGAAACGTTCATGTGAGGGAAGATTCTCTCTGAGGAGCTGTTGTTTGTCCTGTGCTTGTTTTGGTTGAAGGAAATCCTCCCGTTGTTTTCAGCTGAGACGTCTCCATCTCCGCTGTAAAACTGGGACTTTGCACTAAAGTTTGTGGACGTGGCTTCAGTTAAAACACATTTCCAAATGTTTCCTGAGTCTGTGATTGAAGTGGTGATGAAGCTGTTTGCTGCAGCGCTGAGGTTTAAAACGCTCGAGAAGACGAATGAATCACAAAGACTGTAAATCTGAGAGGANCACATGAGGCTCTAACAAGCTTCACCATCAGAGTATTTCTCTGTTATCGATCAGCAGACCGATCGATCAGTGTATCTGCTAACGAACAGCATCAGCTGCTGCAGTCTTATCTCCTCTTGTAGGTTGTGTTTGTGTATGTTTATAATGATCCTCTTTACATCGTCCCCACATTAGATGAATCATTAAACACCAAATGACTCTCCAGGAGATGATTTCTCCTGTTTCGTGGCGTTAAATCTGCAGATCTGCCGCAGCAGCTCCGTCCCTGCAGAGCGGCGCCGGCGGAGGAAATGAAGATGAGCGTGTTCATTCTCCACGCTCGGATACTTTCAGACAGCAGAACAATCTCAGCTCCTCCCCATCGCCTCACCTCTCTCACAGCTGTATCACTCCCCTCCTCCTCTCACACACGCTGAGTTTCTCTAACTGGTGTGTGCGGGAATCAGAAACTATTCCTTCACATGTTTTCATCCTGCTGCCAACAAACAGGCGGGAGTGGGAGCTTTCAGTGTGGGTGGATTTCTTCCCTGGTAGAACGATTATATTAGAAGCCGTTTCCCTCAGGAACATCTCATATCCTGCGTGCGCGGCTCTGTAAATCCTCTGTGTGAAATAAATCTACAGGAAATAACACACAATCAACAGAGGACGGTGTGAAAATCAAATATAGAGTCAGACTGTTCATCAACGCAGGTGAAGAAACTGTTATTTAACGATTGTTTGAGTGTGTGTTTATGTGTGTGTGTGTGTTTCAGGTTCCTGTCACTGTGGACAATGCATCTGTTCCCCTCAGGAGCCGTGGGTGTCCGGCGAGTACTGCGAGTGCGACGACCGAGAGTGCGACAAACACGACGGCCTCATCTGCACAGGTGAGAAACAGTACCCAGAAACACCTGCATCTTTAAAGAGCAGAAAAATCTCAAAACAAACCTTGAAAACCCCAAAACTCTGACCTAAAGCTGGTAAAGAGCAATAATGTTCAAGAAAAGACCTGGTGGTTGAATCTGTGTTATTCACATACAACCTAGATTCCAGTGAAGTTGGGACGTTGTGTCAAAGATGAAAATAGCCAGAATACAATGATTTAGGTGTTCGAACTGATACACTCTATTGATTTTTTTGCAAATATTCAAAAAAAAGCTTGGACAGGTTCATGTTTCCTTTAACAACCCTGGTTCAGTCCTGTTGTTGTATTTTGTTCTTCATAATGTTCCACACATTTTCAATGAGAGTCAGGTCTGGACTGCAGGCAGGTCAGTCTAGTAGCTGCACAGAAGATGATGCCTCGGTGCGACAACATTGTCCTCGTCTTACACAGAACCAAAGTAACAGAACGACTTTATTAGTCCCTGCAGGGACTTTTTCTGTTTCACAGAACCTACCGTCGTCTACAACGAGGTTTTGGACAAACATGGATTCAGCATTAATGCTGCCTTCACAGATACTGGGACAGTTACTCATGATGCCATGGTGGCGGCGTATCATGCATATCAGTAGCTAATTAGTATTTATCAAGCACACATTGACCCCTTATTCTACCTCTATTGCACCATGAATTCAGACTTTTACATATATTAACTCTTAATTATTACTTCTTGACTACAAATTAATAAATATGTGTTCCCTAATCGAAAGTGTGACCGATGATTTTTGTTGTTTTTTCGCAAATATTTACTCATTTTGTATTTTAGGGGCGTCCCTGAAAAAGACAAAGTGTCTTGGATGGCAGCAGATGTTGCTCCAAAAACCTGTTTGTACCTTTCAGCACCACGTCCCTGATTTCCAAAAAGAGTTCTGCAGCGTTTGTGTGTGTTGTTGATGTGTGACTTTGTCTTTGCATGGTAGAGTTTGAACTGTCACTTGTAGATGTAGTGATGAACTGTGTTAACTGACAATGGTTTTCTGAAGTGTTCCTGAGCCCACGTGCTAATATCCTTTACACAATGATGTGGGTTTTTAATGCAGCGCCGCCTGAGGGGTCAAAGGTCACGGCCATTCAATGTTGGTTTTGGGCCTTGCTGCTTACGTGCAGAGATTTCTCCAGATTCTCTGAATCTTTTGATGATATTATGGTCTGTAGATGATGAAATCCATCAATTCCTGCAGTTGGACAAAGTTGAGAAACATTGTTGTTAAACTGTTGGACTATTTGCTCACGCACGAATCACTCTGTGACCTCGTCTCTGCGATGTTGTTGTTGTTGTTGTTGTTGTTGTTGTTGTTGTTGTTGTGGCTCTGCCTGACTGAACCGTCATTAGTTTCCCCTCTCTCTCTCTCTCTCTCTCTCTCTCTCTCTCTCTCTCTCTCTCTCTCTGTCTGTGTTGATTACTGAGAACAATTATAAAGTAGGCCGATGCGTTCAGATGAGCTGAGTCTGACTCTGGAAACTTCTCACGCTCAGAGATGAAGCAGATTTATCTTCAACTTCAGCTTCAAGTTTTTAGTATTTCATTATTTAGTAGAAAAAATACTGAACTATTTATTTTCCTTTTAGTATTTTTAGTGTTTTAATATTGAGTGTTTTAGTTTTATCACTAATTTATCATTACTTAATTGTAAGGTTCTTTGTTTTTTATTGTTAAGAATTTTGTGTGTGTGTGTGTGTGTGTGTGTGTGTGTGTGTGTGTGTGTGTGTGTGTGTGTGTGTGTGTAAAGAAAAACATCCTGATCACATTTTGTGAACACTGCCGCTTTAATCTTCTTCACCTCTCATGTGTTGATTATATATTGAGTTTATATGTTCAGTTATACGTTGAACACACATGTTGAGTTTATGTGTTGAGTAAATGTTGTGTAGTATTGTTGATATGTTGAGTTTATGTTGAGTTTATATGTTGAATATATACATTTAAATGTTATGTATCAGTGCTGTGATGATGTAATGATGTCATTCGAGGTCGTGGTCGTCTCAGGTTTCTCAGGGCGTGTCCTGAGCGGTGACTCTGTTTGAGGTAATAATGGCGTCCTCTCTCTCTCTCTGTCCCTCCTGTGGTTTTTTATTTTCCCGTTGGCTCAGAGCTGAAAATAAGAGGCTGCAGTTTGCAGAGAGCTGTAATTGTTTCCCCTGAAATAAAAGAGACAAAAGCTCAGAAACAGCTCAGCCAGTCCGACTCGTTTGTTCAATGGTCTCAGCTTACTGTACACACACACACACACACACACACACACACACACACACACACACACACACACACACAC
>RPOG01004189.1:0-49022 GCA_008086565.1 Thalassoma bifasciatum
ATTTTCTGATATTCCTTCTTTACTTTCACCTAGTTTCTGTGTAGCACATAGTTTCTGTGTATCTCACTGATGAGCAGGTCTTGAGAGAGGTCGCAGCTGTTTGCGCAGGCAGCTGCATCACTTCTCAGAACTGTGGGAGCCTTCCATAGTCAAGGACGGTTTGAAGATGGGAGGACACTGGACACCCAGCGTGTACTCGATTGCTGGACTTTATGCACATACAAACACGCACTCATATTCTGTGTAAAATGTCATGGTGTAATGCTCCCCCACCCCCTCAGAGTGCATCATGTAACTAAGGCCCTCTGAGGGAATATAAGGTGAGGATGGGCAGAGTGGGATTTAGAGCGTAGAAGATCTGTAACTGAGCACATCTCTGCGTTCTCCTTGCAAGTAAAATTAAAATTATGTTGTCTTTTCCTCATTTGTGTCTCTTTTCTGATGTCTTTGGTTGCTTTAAACCTGACAATTAGGTAGCTGTTACTAAACTTTTATTTGTTCCAAATTAACACCATTACTGAATGGTTATGAAATGCATTGTCAGGTTTAACTGATATATCAACTAACAATATTTATCAATGTATTAAGTAAAATGGTAGTCAATGTAAAGGAAGTCATTATAATGCTTATTAACACGTTATTAAACTGTTCATCAATGCTTAATAACGTGTTAACTAACATGTAAAAAGGGACCCTTTTTGTAAAGTGTTACCATCATGGTTTTATGCTCACTTATTTGTTTATTATTCACTTTTTAGTGTGTGTATCCTTTTTCAGCCTTTAATGTGATATGAGAGTACAGTGGATATAGCAGGAAACAAGGACAGAGTGGGTAGTGACATGTGGGAAATAGGCCACAGGCTGGGTTTGAACCTGGACCACCTGCACAAGGGCGAACCTGAGGGAGCATGACCTGGACTGTTAGGCCATCTGCACTCCTGTGCTCACTGTTTCTAAGTCATTTCCTTTTTGAATTGTTGTTTTCAACTTTTGTTTTGTTCCGTGAAGCACCAAATGGAGCAGTACTCCTAATTTCACTGTGTGCAAGTCATGCAACGACAATAAAGGCTTCCTATTCTCTCCTGGTCACATGCATGTCTCCTCGAAGAAGGTGCCACCTCACAGGTCTCTGGGTGACATGAGGACAAAGAGTGGAGTTACTGAACACACTGTTGTATTCTCCCTCCGTCTCAAGTTTTGGAGCATGTTTTTTGGTTACATATTCTTTTATATGTGGTTCATAGTTTTATCTCCCTCTGTATCACAGTCTAATGTTGGTAGGTATGACACAGTTTTTCATTGAAATCCTGAAGGGGAGTTTTCTTAAACCAGTTGTTATACTGATCCTCTTGCACAATCCTTTAATGCAATATTTAATGGGATAACAGGCCTCTCTCCCTACATTAGTCTTCATGCTCCACTTTTCACAGGCTTACTTCACAAAACATTATTTTCAGCTCATCCCCAAGTTCCTCACAGAAGCAAGACACTATCCTGTGCAGTAGCAGGATAAAGATGAAGGGTTGGATACTGGGTGGTATTTGGTGATAGGCCTGAATGATTGGCCCATTACATGGTATTTTACCAGTATGAGTAGTTACTCACCTCATCACTCTTTAAAGGTAGGGTCTGCAGGTAAACTGCAAATAATGTATCATTTTTTCTCTGTGTGCCCATTGTAGCTGCTCAGAATAGCTGCTTCCACTTGCTATCATCAACACACAAAGTCACTTGTTTCGCTGGGGGCGCTGTGATTGGCTGGGGTCACCATGCCCTCTCTCTGTCCAGAAACGACTCAGGTCAACCAATACATCAACATACAGGTAGAGGAGGTGGTTGGGGCAGACACTGGCAGTGACACACATGTACAGAGGCCAAGAGATGACAATTGAGCCAGTTTATTTGTGTAAAAGTTGACATTTTATTTTTTAAGAAAATCCTGTAGTCTCTACATTGAACAACAGGTGAAATAAACAGTGACTGTGGACACCTTTTGTCTGAGTTATAAAAAGTATGTGTCTATATCCGTATCTCTATGTATATCTATATGCCCGTCGAAGTACAGCACCAAATGGTATATATATATTAACCCAGCCAAAATCCCATTGCTTGTATGGTCATATCATTAGCCCCATAGCATTATTGTCTAAGTTTTCAGGAAAAAAAAAAAAAAAAACTTTTGGAGAAATTTGGGGTGAAGTGCACTGTAAAAATGATAACAAGTAAATGTTGAGCCAAAAAATGCCTTGTATTTCATCTGACTCAAAGTTATAACTTACCAAACAAACTTCTCCCTGACTTAGGATTTCCATAATAATGTAACAAAGGGGATGTGAGTTATAATCATGTC
Source organism: Thalassoma bifasciatum (assembly GCA_008086565.1). Lineage (NCBI taxonomy): Eukaryota > Metazoa > Chordata > Actinopteri > Labriformes > Labridae > Thalassoma > Thalassoma bifasciatum. The sequence goes on from RPOG01004189.1 coordinate 2,351, forward strand.
GCTCTTTTCTCGATGAGCTACACTGTAAAAAATAACCAGATATAAGTAAGACCTCTGCAAAAATGCATAGGAAACCCTGTGGCAGTTGTTATGTCAATCCATTCTTCAAAGTGCATTTGACGGGGTATGGGCGGTGTCCTTGCTCGACGCTGTCTGTGCTTGACATTCTCGATGTGGCACGGTCGTTGGTAAAACTTAAAGAATGGAGTTGTTGGAACTAACTTATCAACACTAGCTTTGTCACCCCAACTTAAAAAAGTAAGGTTAAGGAACTAAGACAAAAGTGGAAACTACCTACATTTCCCTGCTTGCTGAATTTGATTTTTAAGGCAGCCAGGTTATAAACTACTTTAGCTTGTTTTTTTGTACAGTTTACTTTATCATTTATTTGTCAAGTAAAAAAAATAAATGCTGATTTGATCAGAATGTCATAAATGGGTAAACTAGAAAATTCAAGTTGATAGAACTTGTGTCCTAACTTGATCATTTGAGTTGTGTCATCAACTTGCATGAAAAAAAGTGATGCAACATGTTGCCTTGATACCTTGAGTTTTCCTGGCCTTTTTTTTACAGTGTGGTTGTGCTTAAAGAGAAATGAACATGTTGACTACATGAGCTTGTGATCACAAGGTCACCAACTCAATCACTGATCAACATCTGACGTGTGGGTCCATTCATGAAAATATGAAACATGTTTTTAATATTTTTAGTGACAGGATAACATGGTACAAGGTTTGTTTGAGGGAAAAAAAATCAATAAGTTACACAAAAATGGAAAAATTCTCATGTTTTCAACCTTACTATAACAAAGTCTATTCTAAAGGTTTGTCTTGTGAAAGGGCGACTGCAGACGTGTTGCTCTGAGTGTGGATTCAGTCTTAAAGAATCACTGTTATTAATCATGGATATGAACTTGAAAGTCGTGTTTGTTCACATCCTGCCTCACTGTATCTGTTCTTTATTGGCACTTTAACAACCTCACTACAGCTGGAATTTAAACAAGCGGCTGAAAAAACTCACTGACTCACAGAGTTATGTCATGTTATGGAAGTAACCAAGGCGACAGCAAAGCCAACAAATATCAGCGTATTAAACAAATGTAAGTCTGCTCTGAAGTTCATTAAGTGCTGAATTTAAAGTACTCATAGAAACAAATCCTGCTAAACACACACCTGTCAACGAAGCTGTAACCAGACAGAGAGTAAGATGAGGGTAAGAATCTGTGTAATGTGTAAACCGTATGTCAGACCCTGAAGCACTTGAGCGCTTGCACGCCGCTTTCAGCTCTGCTGCGGAACACTCTCGAGGTCAGATATATGATGCTGGAAACGCAGTAGACGATGAAACTTACCTTGTAAAACAGCATCCCTGAAAGATAACTACCTTTGTGGAGAACTCTAACCAGAACGCAAGCTTCACATTGCATCAGCGAGGCAACACACCACCGACCCAAGGTTACAGAATGGAGAGAAGACGCATGAAATTATCTCTCCATAGCCCTGAGACTCCAGTTGTTACACATCGTTTGAGTTTCACAGGTAAAAACAGAGGCTCAATGGGTGATTCAGCTCATGAAACTCAATACCTGGCATGTTGGAGTGCTTTCAACTCATTTATTGGGTGACAGGGTTTGAAGCCTGGTTGAGTTTGTAAGTTCAAGCAGCAGGCCCCGAGGCCGGCAAATAAAACATAGTACACCTGACAACGGCGGTTCCTCAAGTGGCAGTATGAGTCTGGCTCCAAAAGTGAGCCAATTCCTGTTGAGGAGCATAAAAAAGCCCTACTGTGCTGTGAGATTAAACACCTTTACAGCTGTGTGCCACACCACTTCAGTCTAAGAAGTTGTGACTACACCAGGTGCATCTCCAGTCAGGCCTCGCTCTGCTGCAGGTTGGCTGCGTACGTCAACTCATGCTGGCTGAGAGCTCAGTGTTCAGTCCGACTATGAGTCCTGGAGTCATGGACTGAGGAGTTCCAATGCTTCTCACTTACCTGTTGACTCTTGGTCTGGCTCCTTTAGTCATGTTGGTTTGTTGCTGTAGTCGAGATAAAAAACACCCCCAATTCCAATGAAGCTGAAATGTTGGGTAAAATGTAAATAAAACAGAATACAATGATTTGCAAATCCTGTTTAATCTTTATTCTTTTGAGTTCACTCCGAAGACAATATATTTGTTGTGCAAACTTTTTGTATGTGTGTGTGCAAATATTCACTCATTTTGAATTTGATGTTCACAGCACATTACTAAAAAGCTGAGACAGGGGCCTGTATGTACCTTCGGGCACTAACATACCCTCATACCATCACAGACTCTGGCTTTTCAGTCCACATAAGATGAGCTCAGGCCTAGAGAAGGTGGTGGCGTTTCTATCTGTTGCTGATGTCTGGCTTTGTCTTTGCATGGTAGAGTTTGAACTGTCACTTGTAGATGTAGTGATGAACTGTGTTAACTGACAATGGTTTTCTGGAGTGTTCCTGAGTCCACATGCTGATATCCTTCACACAATCATGTTGATTTTTAATGCAGGGCCGCCTGAGGGGTCAAAGGTCACGGCCATTCAGTGTTGGTTTTTGGCCTTGCTGCTTATGTGCAGAGATTTCTCCAGATTATCTCAATATTTTGATGATATCATGGACTGTTGGTGACAAAATCCTTAATTTTCTTTTTCAATTGTACATTGAGAACATTGTTCTTAAACTGTTGGACGATCAACTCACTCAGTTGTTGACAAAGCGGTGAACCTGGCCCCATCTTTGCTTGTGAAGGACTGAGCCTTTTGGGGATGCTCCTTTTATACCCGATCATGACACTCACCTGTTTCCAATGAGCCTGTTCACCTGTGGAATGATCCAAACAGCTGTTTTTTTTCAGTATTCCTCAATTTTCACAGTCTTTTGTTGCTCCTGTCCCAACTTTTTAGGAACACTTTTTGGGGATCAAATTGAATAGCAATTCTAAAACCTAAGTATTTCAGATTCATAATAATCATTCCAATATTCCTCTATAGATTAAGTAGAGGAATATTTCTTTTAACAACTATTTATCTAATATATTTCAAACTACTATCAAGAATAAGAGATTATGGTAACACTTTATATTAGGTAGAGGACTATTAAGCCCTTATTCTACCTTTATTACACCATGAATTAAGACTTTTCCATATATGAACTCCTATTTAATGCATTGTTGTTGCTGAATAATGATGTGAATAGCCAGTAAGTTATTAGGGCCTTGTAAAGGGGCAGTACCACAAGAAGAGTAATCAATTAGGGGTTAATACGTGCTTAATAAACACTAATTAGGGGCTAGTAAGCTACATATGTGCATGTTAATGAGCACGTAGTTAATGGTGAATATGTGTACCTTATTCAAAGTGTTACCGAGATGAACATGTTAACAAAATACCAAAAGAATGCCTCTATAATAATTCCACAGGAAGGACTAAAATGAGTGAAACGACTGTCGCTTCATTAGTACAGATGGTTAAAAAAAAAATAAAAACACCTTGGGGACGAGATTTGTGTCCAAAAACACAAAAGCAAGAAACTTCCGTTGATTGGTTGCAGATGTATCTGACGTTCCAGTCTACATCAGATAGAGTAAATTACTATCCTGCCAAATCACAATAATAATCTCCTCAGAGGGGAAAAAACAACCTTGGGAAACGTTATACTGTGCAGGCTTTACAGTAGAGCAGGATGTAATTTGCGGGCAGAAGCAGAGCACCTTGCATATGAACATGTGAACATGTGAACTGGCTTTATTGATGTGGAGTGCCTGAGTAGAGTCCCTGTGTTGTCTTTGTGCTGATAAGTGGCCAGGCCTTGGGTGCTTGTATTTTAATTAGCATCAGGTTGTATGAACTCAAAAAATGGATGAATTGGTGCTGTAAGATCTCTCCTTTTGTTGAATGCCTTATGAAGAGGCTTTGTTGGAGACGGCAAAATGGCCAGGGCAGCCGAGGGAGAGAGCGCTTTGAGCAAGAAAAAACAACCTGAAATGGCGGCGGCGCCGGGTTCACGGCCAGAGCACGAGTGTGTGTGTGTGTTTAGCAAAAGAGGCAGAGAGAGAAAAAAAAGAGTACAGGGGGGAGAACTGAACACGAGGCAGCAGAAAAATACAACCTGACAAACACAAATATTGATTTGAATGTCCTCCCCTGTCTCACTTTTTCTCTCCTTCTTCCCCTTTTTTCTCCTTTGCCCTCGCCACCCCCTCAGCTTTCATTTCCTTGTCTCTCTGCCTTTTTTTTCCATCCAGAGAGCTGCTGAAGTACTTTATTTTCTATCCATCTTGAAGTACCGTAAGGATGGATGGAGGACAGGATGGAGGGCTGGAAAAGAGGACGATGCTTAAAGAGGGAGGCAAAAATGGATTGGAGAAGAAAAGTGGAGATGGAGAGACAGCGAGAGAGAAGGAGAGGGGAAAAATGGGGCCGGTAGTTGTTGAAATGAGTGCAACCGGTGCAGCTGAGATGGAAAGAGATGCTTAAAGTGGGATAGCTGAAAAAAAAGGAGAGGAAAAGAATAAGAAATAGAGGGAGCAGGAGACGGACATGGAGAGAGAGAGGAGTGAAAGGCAAGGCCAAGGTCTGCAGACAACAGAGCACTGGGGCAAAGGATGCTGGGAGAGGTAAAGGTCTTTTTACCCCCTCTCCTCCAAACACCCCCTCGTTATCCATATTAGCACCTGCTGGGCTAATGAGGGCCCCGCTCCCGGTTGCCAAGGCAACTCCTTACCAACCTTCGCTCTTTCTTTCCTCCTATCTGCACACCCCAAACTCCAGCTACCACTAACTGCATTCAATCTCACCCCCCTCCACCCTCCACCCTCCACCCCCTCCTCTCTGCTGCTTCCTCTCCAGGTAATGAAAGGAAGATATGAAGCGGAGGGAGTGCGGGGGAGGTTGGAGAGGGGGGGGCTCTGAAAGGGAAAGAAAGAAGATTTGAAGTGAACATGCATTATACCTTGTTTCCCTTCTCTCAGCTGTGTAATCTGCCTCTGTACCCTATTGACTATTCAGAGCATTCAGATGGTGTACTCATTGATGTAATGGCTGGATGTGGAGTGGACAAAGGTCCCTGGATTTATCGCAGGAAGCCAATGAGAGGAACCCAGGAACGCAGAGACAGAGCTAATGCAGGTCTCTTTCTCAGGCTCTCAGACCTCTGAGTTCGGCGCGCTCTGATATTTTGTCCATCGTATTTGGATATATGGTTACTTCACCTCTTGGCCTTTCAATTTTCAACCATATAATGTCCCATCAGATGATCGATTACATAAATATTTATTAAATATTAGGGACCACCTTTCCTAAAGGGGTACAACGGTCTTTGAAATACTCGACATCCTCAATGTATTCACAGTGTTTCACTTTTTTAACATTATGTTACAGCTTCATTACAAAATTATCATTATTATTATTATAACTTTTGGCTAATGCCTTGAGATATATTTAAACCTCTGTCAGGATTTTTCCCTTGAGTGTTTTTATTTGTCTTAAGGCATGAAAAAAAGTTTTCCTTTTTTTTCTCAAATATCTGTAACTGAGCATTCAACATAAAATATGAACTTACTGAATAAAAATTGTGAACTTAATGTATGACTCCTTTTTTTTTTTCCAATTTTTTTTTTTTTTTTTTTGGCAATTTCATGAATTAACTTTTCTGCAATGCTTTGTGAAACATTTGACCTCTCTTTCATCCTTTTCAACACTGCATAATTTATAGTTTATAAGCTTTTCCACCCTCAAGTGTTTGTCTATAACTGTTTGGAAAAAATATATATGATACATAATATCTTCTCTTCTGGCTGTTCTACAGACAGAAGTAAAACTTTTGGTGATGATGCATTCAGTCACTATGCACCAAAACTGTGGAACAGCCTGTCGGTGGATCTGGGAGGAGCTACAAACAGAGAAATTAAACGTAAACTCAAGATCTAGTTGTTCAGTCTTGCTTTCATGTAGAGTTTTTATAGTTTTCATAGTTTTTTCCCTCTTATCATTTTTTCTCTTAGTTGTTTTTATATATTTATTTCTACTACTCTCTCAGTCTTACTTTTTAAAAATTATTTATTTTGTACTATTTATTGCACTTTACATATCTTTCCTATTTATAATCTTATCTCTATTTTAATATTTTTTCATAGAATTTTTAATCTATTAAAATATAATTAGTGGTGTGCATCAGTCTTTTCTGTAAAATCTTTCTCCCAGATGATGATATAATATATGAATTTTTTCCTTCTGCTTTGCATGTATTGTATGAAGCTCTGTCCAATCACAGTGAAGCACTTTGAACTGCATTTTATTTGTATGAAAAGTGCAATATAAAGAAAGATTGACTGATTGAGAGTCTTTAAGGTGCACTTTTAATAAACTCCAGGTGGGCTATCATGTGCTTTTTTACAATAGAGTGGCTTCAGTCTGTACACTCCATCATACAATCCTGATTGGTGGATTACGGCAGAGATGGTTGACCCTCTGGAAGGTTCCCCTTCCTCCACAGACGACCACTGGGGCTCTGACGGAGTGACAGTTGAATTTTTGGTCTCCTTCATGACTAAGGTCCTTCTCCTCGAATTGCTTAGTTTAGACAGACAACCAGTTCCAGGAAGAGTCCTGGTGATTCTGAACTTCTTCCATTTTTTTTTCCATTTACAGATAATAGAGGTCACTGGGTCCATTGGAGCATTGAACATTTTTCTGGACCCTTCTCTAGATTTGTGCCTTCAGACATCTTTAAGGTCTATAGACAATTCATTTGACCTCACATTTCGTGCTATTTTCTCATTAGAGGTCAGGTGACTTCACAACCTGAAGTGATCAAATCAAAAACACTTCAAGAGCCTGGGATATGTGCATAAGTGCTCTGATAACACTCAGCACTGTCTTATAGAATTTAAAATCCTGCACAGAATTCATCATTCAAAACTAAAATCACATCAAATGTTCCCTGACATCTCACCACATTGTGATAAAGGCAATTCAACTGAAACAACCCTTACACACAGTTATGCCCTTTGCCCTGGTCTACAAAATTTCTGGACTGGACCTTTACACTGTGTTGAGATGAAACCTGAACCAGCTTTGGTTATCTTGGGGGTGTCTGAAAGTGTGAAGAATCTCCATGTTGCTCAGCAGTGTTTTCTATCTTATGGGCTTCTGACTGCAAAAAAAAAAAAGGATTCTCTTATTTTGGGGGAAGAAAAGAAGCACCTACTGCTAACCTTTGGCTAACAAATGGTGGAAACACTGCTGGAGTTAGGTTTATGCTCAACGATAACCTTGACAAATTAGAAAAAGTTTGGCGCCCCCTGATATCCTTTCTGCAGAACTGAAACACTTAAACTTGAGATTTGAATGCATTGCAGTTACCTTGTGTTATTTTGAATAAACATATTGAAACACAAAAACATAAAAACTTCAAAACCACCCAAACACAGGATTTAACTTTAAACATATCAAATATGTAACTACAATTGAATACCAAATAGTGTAGAACGCCAACCATTTGCATTTGTAATAGAAATGTTTCCCCTTTAACATTGGCAACACAACTGTTTATGTTCAATTCTGCTGACAACTCACACAACAGTTAATGAATTTCTCCACTAAGTATTATTTCTTTAACCACACTGTTCTGAAGGCGTGGGGAGTACAAATCCAGAGAACTAGTTTTAAAACCAGTGTGGCCTCCTTTTATGTGTCAGTATACCCATCAAAGTATTTTTTGTGTCGTGGTAGGTTGAATTGAAGTGAATTGGAAGCAGTTAATTTTCTCAAATTGTGTCTGAAATTACAAAATGAAGACTAGAATTATATCATGAAAGCTCATTATGGGTCTGAAAGAGAAAGTTTGACAATTGCAGAAGCGATCTTTTTTTTTTTCATCACAAGGAGCTAAATTTGTGTTTAAAGTCACTCGTGTTCCTACAAAAGTACAGGGGAAAAACAAGTTTCTGTTTTCCCCCTGTCTCAGTTGTGGACAGTTCCTTGGCAATGCACAGTTGCCATGCAACCAGCAGACACAGGGTTGACCCCGGTGGAATAATTCAGCATTATTACCTGGCTTCCTTACTAATCACATGGCTGTGTTAAAAACTTAATACTGATTTATCAAAGCCTTAAGACAAAGGTAATGAATTTTAAATAGCAAGAGCAACTCAAGGGAGGAGATGATCACAAATGTCCTATCAGACTAATTTCGAAAAGAGTTTGGTCATAAGTATAGTTTATTACTTCTCTCCTCTTGTTGCACATACATTTGTTCCTGACGCTTCAGTAAACAAGAAGGATGGAGGATATTTCTAAAATTACCCTTATCTCATTTAGACTGCAGTCTGCAATGCTCACCAACAAGATCCTATAGGTATAATGAAAACGTAAGTTAGCGATTTCCCTCAATATTCTGGGGTTGAACCAGAAAACCTGATAAGCTGAAGGGAAGTGTGTCTCATCTGGTGTACATATTTGCATGGTGGCATTGTTCAGACATTTGACATTAAAGTACATATATAATACTTAAAAAAAACATGCAAACTTGATAGCGAGCTGATTTCCCAACCGGGTGCACCATGGATTGTGTTGGTCAAATAAGAAATATGGCACACGCAGTCCATTTAGCGTGTCTGCCTTTGTCAATATGCAGAATAAATCCAGATTATCAGGGCGTCCGAAATACTGGGAGGTACTGATGTGATCATTCAGCACCAGCAAAGTGATTTATCAAATCTGAAACCGATTGGGTCTACATTCAGCACATTTGAAAGGCAGGTGCAAACTGGCACAGGGTTATGCACAAATGGCTGCGGTCATTGTGGTGAGAAGGACACAAAGGTGCAATGTCATGCGAGGGAGAGAGAATCTCTGTGCATGTGTTGACATGTTTGTCAGCACATGCACAGATACCGTCAGGGAGAAAAATAAAGGAGTCGCGTTGTCTATCCAGCAATGCCATTTTGAGCAGCTGGATAAGCTCAGGGCTGATTTGTAGCCAGTAACAAAGTGTAGCTATTAAAATCTATAGAAAAACTGTTTAAAACACTGCATTTTCTTTCACAAGGATCATTCCAGCACACCAGCACAGTTAGTGCTGGTGCCTCCTAGTGTACTTTTTCTGGTGTGCCGTCCCAGGTGTTAAATTCGATGTCACACAGGATAGGTAAGTATATCCAGCTTCCACTGGAGATGCAATTAATGACACAAAAACCAAACTTTTTTTGTGTTATTCATATAGCGTGTCACTGATTAATCGGCTGTTATGCAGCCAATATATAATCTTTTTTTTTTCTTTTTCTGTGTGGAGATAGTGTGGTTCCTGCCCCTGTGTGCACTCTGCCAATGATAAATGCTACTGTGAATTCACACGTCTACCATTACCTAATATACGACTATAATATGGCGCTCCAATGTCGTGTAAGGTGCTTTTCTGCTAAATAAACCGAGATAAATGCTCCTGTCAATACACACGTCCATTCTTTTCTAATAAAAGACTATAATACTGGGTTGTAACGTCACTGTGTCATACCCAAAATCACATTTTGGGTATTATAACAATTTGTCTTCATGAACAGTATATATCCTGTGTATATCAATGTTCTTATTTCATGTATGAGCTGAGAGATCAGCTGATCTATCAATTTCAGTTTTCTTCTGTCCCCAGTATTGGTATCCATATTGGCCCCAAAAAGTCCCATATAGGTCCGGCTCTAGTCTATATACATCACTGTGTCCATCAGGTAAATTTTGGTATTTGATATTTAGCTCAATTGGAACCTGAGATGTAAAAATGTAACATAGTACAGAGCCTAAGAAATGGGCCTGTGATATATGATTTGTCAGCTTTCATGCCCAGACACATTTACTTGAATAGAAAACTCTCAGATCCAGGGCCGTGACAGAGAAAACCACCTGGTGTATTTTTTATACATATTGGTTGGAGTCCTAAAAGCCTAAAACATCCTAGTGGAGATGGACAGGACGTGGTTCTGGTATATCAGTCCTTATTGCTCCAAAACTCTTTACTTACCTCAGACAGGTGTTGTTGAACAACCTCATTTTAAACACATCTCCTCAAAAGTTTTCTGCAAAGGTTAAGTCAGCATTTTTGTTGCAGGAATATGAAAACCTGGGGGGGTGAGTAAAGCATACTTTCTCTTCTTGTATTTGTATTGGCCTTCAAAAGATCCATCATAATAAAATCCAACAAAACTCTTGAGCAGAGGGAGGCCTCGCTGTTATTGCTCACAAAAGAGCATTTAGTTTTTTTTTTTTGTTTCCTTCCTCTTTGTATTCTTTCACGGCCCTCCTTGATCGTTCGATACTTTTGCTGCTCTCAGAGAAAAGTCTCAACAGACGTGCTCATTAATTCATGAATGTTCTGCCAGTAAAAGAGCTCACCACAGCTGATGTGGAGGATCTGCAGGATACAAGAAAATAAAGACCCTAATACAGGTAAAACACAATTATAACTATGAATCCTGAAAGTTCGGACTAAATGGAAATATAAATGTTAAGTGCTTAGATTTATTGATCGAATAAACAAATCTGTTTTATATCAATTTCAAGCTTGTTACACAGCAATGCCAAAATGATAAAATCCCAGAGATTTGATGACCAAAGTAAAATTATATACACTTTGGTGTCAAATGGGCTCCAAGTTCACTTCTTAGGCTGCACCAGAAACTCTCTCTGGTGTTGTCTTTAAGTACAATGTTGGTGTAGAGTTTTTTAAGTGTTCATTTTAGGATGAAAGACCCCCACAGAGTCCAACTGCTGACTGAAACTTTACCAGACACATGTGAGTTTAGATTTTGATTAGTCATCAGGTCGCCGCGCCTTCTCATTGGTTGAATCAAGCCTCATATTACCACTCCTCCACAGTAAAAGCTCTATTTTTGTTTTCTAGTGATTCTCTAAAAAACTTCCAAAAGGAACACACCGCTTAATGTGTAGATAATGTGTAGAAAACTTTGAAAAATTAGTAGATATAATTGAATTGAACTAAATTCCTTACTGAACCCTGCAACCACAAGTGAGGCGGGCACACAGTGGACATGAGAGCCTGCTGTACATAAGTTGATCACTCAGGTTACACAAATTTTCTTAGCTTTGTGGCAAACACTGGCTGGTTACGTTATGTGGCGCAGAAGCCTCATGGTATAGATAATCAGTCCTACAAAGTGCTACATGTTGCAGTTTAGCACTCACTGTAAGTACATTGTTTTGTTATGGGGGTTTCTAGGCTTATGCTGCAGGTGTTGGGAAGCACTGAAAAAGTGTCCAAAAGTACAAGTACTAGAGTACATGTGCACTCTCCAAGTGTTCACATGTAACTCTTAATTTGGAGTAGTGGTGTGCAATACTGCAAAATTTCGCATTGATCCAATACCAAGTAAATACAGGGCTAGCATAGCAGATATCAACACTGATGCCAATACTTTTTACGTGGGAAAGCAGTTTGTCACATTTAATCAAAATAACACACAACCATTAACACTTATGTCTCTGTTCATAAATGAAAATAAATAAAGAATAAATGTTTTCTTGCTTTCATTTTTTCCTGCTTTGTTGTCAAACAGTAAATTTGACTATTTATACATAACAGCAATTCAATTATGTTGGCATGTAAGATATTATTTTGATTTAACAGCTTGCACATACTGACAGATTAGCCATTACAGAAACATTAAAAAAAAATATTTAGGAAATCAGCAATTTACTGATCATTTAGAGCAGCAGTGCTCAACAACTTGCACATAAATTTGTTACACAAACTTCAGCATATTTAGTAGAGTGCTCAAAAGAAAAGTGAGATGAGGGCACATATAGAAGAGAAAGTCAAAGTGAAGCGGAAGTATCGATCTAATTCCTTACTGAACCCTGTAACCATGAGTGGGGAGGGCACACAGTGGACATGAGAGCCTGCTGTACATGGGTTAATCACACAGGTGACACAAGCTGTCTTGGCTTTGTGGCAGACACTGGCTGGTTACAGTCTGTGGCGCAGAAGCTTCATGGTGTGAGGTATTGATCGATATCAATATTTTGGATCCACCTCTAATTTGGAGTTTATGTTTTACTCTTTTGACAGTGTTCAGAGAAAGCTGCACTCTTGGACTTATATATGCACCAAAATGGGTGTTAAATGAACACCTGTGGTTTTTGCTGTGTAGTTGTGGAGATATACGATGATAATCAAGACATTAAAGAAAATGTGTAAATCTTTATTATTAACACCTTAAATGTAATATCCTATATACTGCATGGACACACACACACTCTCAATTACACACTCGCTGCCACCCACACAGGAGGAAGTGGTTGCGAATTCATGGTGTGTCCAGTAAGTGCTGATAATGAAGCTGTCTGTGGTGATCAATAGAGATCAGCTCTCGTCACTTCTTCGTGGCTCAGGCTCTCTCCACTTCCCTGGGCCGGCCTTATCTCACTCCTCTCACTCCGTCCCCTCCCGCTCCTCCTCTGTACTCCACCGACTCTCCTCCTCCATCTCCGCCAGCCTTGGCCAAGAAATATTAGGTGCAGCCAGATTGAAAAGAGACTTTTATTGCTTTTTTTCAAATCCCCACACAAGTTCCAAATTCAGTGAAATTAAATATTAATAAAATGTATCTGAAGTATTCTGGGCTAGCAAAAGAAATGTTGATGTTGAGGTTTCAAATAGTTTTGAGAGGAAGTTTCAAGCAAAATAAGAAAAATATTTAAAATAAAGAGTGTATTTTGAAATAAACAGACACTGTTCTTTCATTTCTGTATGATAAATTATTGATCAACTCACAGTCAACCAACTTAACCACTTTCACTGATGTAGGTTAAAACATTCAAGCTGAATTGCGGTAATATGTGGATGATGCAATTATTTATACATCTGCTCCCTCTGTAACTTTAGACTTTATTTCAGTTACTACAAAGTACTTTTGAGAGTCTAAAACTGACTTTAAATGCCAACAAATCAAAGTTTATGATTCGAAAATTCTATGTCAGATGGCACATTAATTTAAAAGGTGTCCTTCTTTAAATATTTGGGAATTTTAAATTAAAGATGAGCTTTTACTTGGGGAGTAAACTATGCTTTACATTCTCTTCAAAGGAAAAACTTATGGAAGTATCTTGTCTTTCTGAGGTATGTTTACAAGTAGATTTTTCTTTTTTAAAAATATGACAGAAGGAAAATGTTGAGGTGTTTTTTTTTTGGGGGGGGGGGGGGGGGGGGGGAAAAAATTGATATCTTTTTATTTTTTTTTAGTGGGGGTTTTTTTTTTTTTTTTTTTTTTTTTTGAAGTTGAACTTGAGTTACAAGCTCAATCACAAAATAGATTTACCTCATAAGTCAAGGCACTCTGTTTTGAGGTGAAGGATTTATGACTCCAGTGTTTTTGTGCTGATGCATGCGCCACAGCCTTGCTTCAGCATAGTCTGGGGTCTCCAACTCAAACCAACAGGGGTCTAGTTCTCCACCTTTAAGTGTCCATGTACAGCTATTTGTCTGGTTTCCATGTCCTGTGTGGCTTTTTATCTCAATAAGGATGAGTATTTTATTTGAGTAGTGTTTTGAAACTCCAGCTTTATAGTTTGTGATCTATTGTGAGTGTATACTAGTTGTGTGACTTGATTTTTTTGTGAGATTGATAAGATGGTTATCACTGTTTTGTTAGCTGCCTGGACTACAACTTGAGTTGTAAACATGCAGAAACAAGGCTGTACATGCACTGACCCCAACCATATGTTGCAGAATGGTAAGCATGGCTCCGCTTTTTACTGTCGTATGGTTTTGAAGCCAACAGAACCCGTTACCTGTTATGTCAGTGCTTGTGCAATATTCCACTCCTATATCATCATGTATATACCACACTTTTTAAGTAGACTGTACATACTTGCTGTTCTATTCACTATTTTTAATTTTATTTTTATATCTTTATGCTTAGATTTCCATTTTTGGGTAAGACACTTATGCTTATACTGTACTTTCTTATATTTCTAACACTTTTTGAATTGGGGTTACTGTATACTAAAAAAGCAGTTTCCCCAAGAAAGGATTCTGATTCTGATTCTGATACAGGAGCCGCCATCATGCAGTCAGAGTCTGCACAGTAGAGAATTTGGGTGGAACTGGGTAAGAAAAAAGCTAAAAACATACATTTTTTGAAAGTCTGATCTCTTTTTGGCTCTCCTTCCCTAAATTTCTTATGTTCCCAATAAAAATCACACACGAACAGCAGCTGTCAGTCATCATTAAATGACACCTATAACCCAGTTTTTAACATCTAATAACTAATGAAAAGCCAGCCCTTCAGAAAAAAGAGGACTTGAGCACAGTGCAACCAAATAACATCTTCATATCACTGCAGTATAAAGATGTGAAATACATCTCTATGAGGTGTAATAGTTTACAAAAGTTATACCACCTGTCATCTGGAATGCATTAGGAGACATGGATTTTGACCTATACTGCAGCCAGCCACCAGGGGGAGCACTTCTCGTGGAGACCTCAGTTAAAGCCAATTGTCATGGCGTCCACTGATTATACAATCTGTGGTCCCAACTTGCAATATGAGAAAGTGCTTGCGGCTTTAAATCTATATGTTTTCTGTATTTTTTAAGGTATCAATAATAATATAAATAATGAAAATCACATGCATTTGGAAATGTACTTTCAAGAAAGTCATTTAGATAAAACCCTCATAACTCCATCTTGCAATTAAAATAGTAAATTGTATGACTGTTATAGTAACTGATAGGAGTAGAGAGTATATTTTTCTTCTGTCAGTTTGAAGTGAAAAGAGGGAGCTGATATTAGCTGACAGCCCATGCTCAACCCGCTGCTTTTTAATCTCCAAGATCCACTTTAATTAAACAAATCTTTTCCAACCTTTGGCTTTCAGGAAAAACAAACAGGATTTGGCATGAACTCAGAATATTGATATGAAAAAATGCTGCGAATTACAGCATTAAGAGGAAGTGTGGCCTGTACAAGCCTGGATCAAATCAATGCTGTTGCCATCAGTTACCATTAAGTCCAGTCAGTCGCTGCCTTAAATGTCAAGCAGCTGCACTCTACCATCAATTTCCTTAATCTTCCTCCCTCTCCTCCTCTTCCTCCTCCTTCTCTTCGTGCTCTTTGCGCCCTCCGTTTCAGTTTTTTTTTTTCTGGAGAAGATCTCGCTTGATTGCTGTGGTTTTGACGTCTGCGAGGGAAAGAAGGAAAGAGGCGAGATGGAGAGCGAAGATGAGCGGGTGCGGCGGAGAAATGACGGGGTGCTGTTTGCCCCCTCGCACAAATTTAGGATTTAGGGTTTTCAGATGTTCACACTGCAGCTGCGAAGTGGATGAAGGGAGAAAGCGAAAGAGAGAGAGAGATGTGGGGAGAAATGAAGAAGTGGAAGGACAAGTGAGAAAAAATAACAAACTGACATGAAATCCAGAGTGCTTGCAAAAATAATAACAGTTGTAGTGCTGCAATTGATGGAAGTGATGGTGGAGGATGGAGATGTTTTTCTTGCCGGGGGGTGGAGCTGGAACAGGTTATGCTATATTTATTGGCATTTTACTTCTCGTCTTACTGCGGTGCCTGTGTTTGTTACTGTGCAATTGAAAAGAAAGTTTGAGGTTGTTTCTGCTCTTCATGGTGGACGTTGTTGTTCGTGACGGCCACCACAGAGCGTGCTGGTGTTGGCGCTCTTTGCTTTTTGTTGCTGCTATCTTGGTTGTTTATATTTGTTGTTTGTGATGGAGCAACTGTTGTCATAGTTGT
Organism: Thalassoma bifasciatum; assembly: GCA_008086565.1. Lineage (NCBI taxonomy): Eukaryota > Metazoa > Chordata > Actinopteri > Labriformes > Labridae > Thalassoma > Thalassoma bifasciatum. The sequence continues at coordinate 18,126 of RPOG01004189.1, forward strand.
CACTGCTGTGCCGGTTGTTGTTGCCGCTGTGACTCTACTATTTTTCATCCATGTTGATCCAGCCAGCTGGCTGCTCATTCTGTGGTCCTGTGTCAACAGATAGGCCTGAGATGGATGCCCACTGGTCTTTTGTTGCTGGGAAAGAAAGAGAGTCCCCTCTAATGCCTCCCCTCCCTTAAACATTTTCCTCCTCGCGCTTTTTTAATGTCTCCCCCTGTCCTTTTAGTCTTTCTGTTGCTGTGATTTGTAGCAGCAGGCAGTGATAGGGGAGGAGGCAACTGCAGAATAGATTTGTATTAAGGAGGTGGAATGAAAAGGAGGGGATGGAGAGAGAGGCGAAGAGGGACACAGGGCATATCGATGGGTAAATAAAGGGATGGGAGGTGGGTAGCAGCAGTTTGTCAGGCCATATTTGCCAATGTGTGTGTGTATGTGTGTGATGTGTTTATGGCCGTGTCTCTGCATATGGATGTGCACAGACTTGGGCTAAGTCAGTAAATCTGAATGATGCATTTGAGTGTGTATGTATATGTGTGTGTGTGTGTGTGTGTGTGTGTGTGTGTGTATGATAGCACACATGCTCCACCCTGGAGCTTCTCACAGATGGACTGCTGCAAACACACAGCAGACCTCATTCATATTAATGAGCCAAATCTATACCATGAAAATTTAATGCCAACAATTTGTGACTAGGTGTCCAGTGTATGTCAACGTGCACAATTAGTGTAGGAATTTATCTGTGTGTGTGTGTGTGCATGTGTGTGGATGGGTCACAAATGGAAGTGTCCAGAACTCCTCTGATGGTCTTTATATTTAGTCTCAGCTGGAGTCACTTGCACTGATGACAGATAGTTGTCTGGCACATTTTCTGGTATTAAATGCAGAGATGAGGATTGTTTGCAGGAAAGCGTCATCCTGCAGGGAATCAGTCGGGTTGAGGTGTTGTGAATGTGAAGGCCGAGCCTATAAATCATTCATTTACTCATTTTGACTTGTGTTTGTATTTCAGGAGTTTCTTCATCAAGTGTTTTACTTTTCTTTTCAAAAAGCTGTCAGCCACACAAACACTTTCTCCATTGTTTTATATCAAAAAAACTGTTGTGGACCTGAAAGACTCATGCTGCTGTGACTTTTACAGTGTCATTAGTTTTTCTCTGTCTATGTCTGTGTCCTTCTGTGTCTGTATCCCTCTGTATCTGTTTCTCTTCATGTTTGTATCGCAGTGTCTGTGTCTTTCTGTGTTGAAAGCCTCTGTCTGTATCTCTCTGCATCTGTTTCTCTGTGTTTGAAAAACCGTCTGTTTCTGTCTCTTTATAACCCTGTATTTGTGTCTCTGTGTTTGAAACCTTATGTCTGTGTCTTTCTGTCTGTATCTTTATCTGTCTGTGTCAATATCCCTTTGTATCCGTGTCTCTCTGTCTCTCTGTGTCTGTGTCTCTCTTTCTCTGTCTCTGTTTGAAACCCTCTGTACCTGTCTATGTTTGAAACTGTCTGTATCTCTGTCTTTTTCTGTCTGTGCCTCTCTGTTTGAAATTCTGTCTGTTTCTGAATCTTTTTGTTAGTCTATCTGCCACCCCCCCTCACACTCCCCCCCTCTGAATTCAATTTCATTGCAATTTGATTCAAAAAAGCTTTATTGGCAAGACAAACATACGTTTACATTGCCAAAGCAGGTGTGATGTGAAAAAATGTTCACACAGTTAAACATCTAGTTAAATAAACTTAACAGATGAGCAAAAAGAGCATGAGGTGCAAATTGTAAAATATAAATAAAATATTAATAAAATAGACAATATCTTTGTCCATTGAAAACATTATAAAATTACAATTATTAGCTTTTAAGTATCAAAACATTATCAAAAAATCTACAGAGTGTTTGATATTTATACGTTATATACATTTTCAGGACCAGTCAGGGGCCGTAGACTCAGTCACTGTTGAAAGAGGGTTCTGGTCCTGGCTCTGGACTGGTGTGTTCTCCTGCTCAGGGGCTCATGGGGGTTTTAGATCGTTCTGAGCATATATATATATATATATATATATATATATATATATATATATATATATATATATATATATATATATAAGAAGGCTACATGGCTTGTGAGCCAATGGGAAGTAATGTCGTCACATGGCGGCCATCTTGGAACAGGGCTGCTCGATCACTCATTACATTACAGTCAATGGGGCATGGACTTTGAAATAACTGTAGATTGCTCAATATTCAACTGATTTTCAAATGGTTTGGTTTGTTATAAATATCAGAAATGTAGGTAATGAACTTGCAAACTTAAGAATATTTTCAAAAAAAAAAAATTGCAATTTAAAAATTCAGCCTGAGTCGTAGCCACATGAATAAGGTTTTTGATAAACCAGTCTGTTTGTGAATCTGTCAAAAATTCTGTGAGTTACGAGTGTTTTAGTGAGTAAATCATCATCCTTTCATTGACAACAGTACAGAGCACCAGAGCACAGGCCTGTTTCAAGATGGCCGCCACACTGAGGATGCTGCTGACTCCGCCTTGAGGCATCTAGCCTTCTTATATATCTATCCATGTGTCTATATGTTTGAAACTCTGTGTCTGTATCTCTGGCTGTCTTTGTGTCTGTGCCTCTCTTTTTAAAATTCTGTCTGTTTCTGAATCTTTTTCGAAGTCTCGAAGGAAAATATTATCAAAAGTGTAGAGTGTTTGAAATTGACATTATATAGATTTCCAGGACCAGTCAAGGACCTGAGACTCAGTCAGTGTTGAAAGAGGGTTCTGGTCCTGGCTCTAGTCCTGATCCTGACTCTGGACTGTTGATTTCTCTGTCTCTCTATGTTTGAAGCTCTGTGTCTGTGTTCTCTGTGTCATTATCTCTCTGTCTTTTTGTGTCCGTGTTTTCTGTGTCAGTATCCCTTTGTATCTGTGTCTCTCTGTCTGTGTCTCTCTATGTTATTATCTTTCCGTCTGTCTCCTTCTGTTTGAAACCCTTTGTACCTCTGTCTATATGTTTAAAACTCCATATTTGTGTCTCTCTGTTTGAAATTCTGTCTGTTTCTGAATCTTGTTGTTTGTCTCTCAGGGTGCGGTCACACTGGCCGTTCAAACCGTGCTGTACTCAAGTACGATTCACCCCTGCAGCGTCGCTCTCCCTAAGGACACTACGGTCAGGGGTCAGGGGTCAGGGGTCACACTACTACAAAATGTACCAGACTTCAGCAACACTTACCGGCACACACACATGTCACTATGAAGAGTCTGTTTACAAGATGAGGTTTCATTAGAGTCAGCAGGTTAGAGAATACAGAGAACATTGTTACAGCTTTACTCACTTTTTGGCTTCTGTTGAGTTGTTTTAGACCAACACAGCCCTCTAACACCCCGCCATTCTTTAAAATGATTATATAGAGGAGTGGTCGCGGTGATCATACATCATGCAGGATGTATTGTGTATGCGCGGCCCTCGTTCTGTGCCCAGGCAGGGTTTACTTGTGGTCACACTGGCCATCCGTACCGTGCTTTAGGTCTGAAGTGTGCCCAAGCACGGTAGGGGTGGCCCTCTGCTCCGCCCTTTCTCTCCCCTACTCCGTCTGTCTGTCTGTCTATCTCTGTCTTTCAGATGTCTGTCTTACATGTGTCTGGTTTCTGCCTGTGCGCGGAAAGTTGTTCCTCTCCATTGTAACTTTCTAACTGCTGCAAAGTGCTGTACTCATGGTGGGGAGTGATAATTCAGAGAAAAAGTCAGAATTCTCATATCTAAGTCTTCAAAAAATATATAAAAAAATCACAGAATTCTATCATCCTTTTCTTTGAATAAATAAAAAACATATTGGATCTTTTTTCTTTTTTATCCAGTGGCTCTAATCCTCTTCTGTAGAAACCACCCAGTGTTTGTCATAATGTGTTGAAGCAGTGCTGCAGTTTCACATGAATTTTTATTAGTAATATCATGTGAGCAACAGATGATGAGGAAAGTCACATTTTTAAAAGTGAATCAACAACAAAAACAAGGATTTAGTTTATTGAAATATTTGGATAATAATAGTATTGTATTTTATTGTAATGTATAATTTGAGGCAATAAACTGTGGATCACAGAAGTACCCTCCACAAATCTGAGGAAATTGTTCAGGGAAATAAACACTCAGGGTGGGATTAGAAGCGAGAAGGAAATAAATAAGTCCCAGAAGTAAGCGACAAGTGGTTTCCCGCTCGTTTAAAAACACTTCCTCCGGATTGCAATATTTTACATAGAAACAATATTCTGCTCTACATAAGACAAGTGCCTACATTCTGATCCTGAAATAACCAATCCCTTGAGTTATTCACTTAAAAAGATACCTGAAACTGTTCATTAATTCCCAACAGTATGTATTCCTGACTTTATTGGTTAATTAAAAGATACCTCCAATAACTCTTTAAAAGCCTGTATGCAAATTGGTAACAGCTTCAGTGAGGTGTTGCATTCACCTGTAGATATTTTGTGCACGAACGCGAATAAAGAAAATGTGTGGGATTTTATTACATTTTCTTTCCTTCCCAAACGCCTTTGCTATGTGTCACCGAATCCCCAACTTTCTCTCCTCCAGCCATGCAAAATATACGGCCCCCGAAATAAACTGTCAGAGAGTTGCTGGAATGAAGAAATATGAAGTGGAAAAATTCTGTGCATGAATGTGTTTGTGTGTGTTTGAGTGTGTAAGCATACCACCTGCGTTTGTTCTTCCCCATGTGTCACATCACAGTGCGCTTATGCAGTTATTTGGCAGTGATGGCGCCTCCCATGTCAAAACACACGCGCGCACACGCACACAAACCTCGTCCAATATCAGTGTAAATGAGACAGGAGGACCACTCTTACACAGCACTCAGTGTCACTGTCGCCACAGGAGAAGAGAGGGTGAGGAAACAGAGAGTCAACAAGATAGAAAAAAAGGGAGAAGAGGGCAAAGATTGAAGGAGAGAAAAAGGAGAGAGAAGTGGAGGAGTGGTGGATACTGCTCATTGCCATTGTTATTCCCCCCCTGCAGGAAACGGCTACCTCCATTAAGTCACTAATGATCCCTGCATTGTGCCACGGCAGAGTCGGAGAGAGGACTAAAATGTCTCAGCGAGAGGGAGTGGGGGAGTGTTGCAGAGCAGAGGTGAAATTATGGAGTGAGTGATGGAGAGGGAAAGAAACAGGCAAAGACAAAGGAAGGGGAAAAAGGAAGTGGAAGGGAAGTAAGTGGAAAGTCAGGGGATTTTAAAGGGGATATTAAATGAATGAAGTGGTGCAGTAGAGTGAAGGATAGCGCTGCAGGGAGACTGACTGAGCATGGATGTGACATGCATTTTCTATACAGACCATAACTTCTTATGCTCCACTACGTCGTCTGTGATCTGTTTACTGTTCATATGACATCATCAAAGCACAAACAGTAACGCCTTTGTCAAACATTGGAGCGCCTTACCGCGTTAAAAAGCTTTAATTCTTCACATTTCAGTCACTAAGTTTGTTTTATAGTTTTCTTGACTGGCAAAGTGTAATAAGTGAAAGAATCACTCGACTACAACTGGGATGTTCTACCTGTTTAGGGTCAATACATCACATCCTGACGCCCGTACCCTGAATATTCACTCTCCTCAAACATATCAAAAGTGTTGTTTCATCAAATTATTCCAAGTGGTGAAATTTCTCCTGTAAAGTCCGTTGTTTGTCTGTCGTGTCCGTTCTCATCAATAACAGCAGCTTCACAGTCTTAGAGCATTTCCTCCTCAATGTCAATCTGACAAAGCTGGGTGTGTTTGTTTTCCTTAGTGACCCTATTGTTTTCTTTTGAGTTTTCATCCCAGGACAGCTTGTGAAAGACAACAAGCGCTCCCTGCTTGAGCATTAGTGGAATTGTGTTTGAGCTCTATTAGAGGGTCATTTGTTGACTTACAGTCCTGTCAATCACTGTACACTTAACCAATAGCCTCAACCTTAAAAGAAAGCCACCTGTAGCCATTTAGACCATTGATGAGACCCAGTTAATGTTGTGCATCTCCATTCACATTCATGTGTGCAACAGAAAAGGTACAATTTGTGGCTGGAAACTAAAATTCAATGATTTTTGGCAAACCTTTCCACGAAGGAAGCAAAGTTGACTAAAAAGAGAACACTGAGCACTAAAGAAGCTGGTTTTGTTGGTCAACACTCTGCCTAGTATTTGGTCACCTGAGACTAAAATCTCTCTAACCTCTACAAAGTTTTACCTAGAAAGCTCAAATTTCACCCAGATGTAGATGACAAGGTGTAGAAGTGATGTGGAGGATGTTTTATGTCTGGGATAAAGCAAAGTGGTTTTAAAAAACGAAAAGTTGAAAAAGTGTTTCAGCTGCATTTATCCTAATGTGGACTTTAGCCACATATTAAAACATGACATTTACTGAAACTAGAGACTTTAATCTTTCTAATGACTTGTCACCAATTAATTCTGATCTTGTGGTTCTTCAGATATAAGCTTCGAAACATAGTATGGTATATAGACCAGAATAAGTTGGGATGTAAGGGGTTAATGTAGCTTCTTTTCCTGGGTACCGTGCCGTGTGATCCGTCATGTCACTCATCGCAATGGCGCATGACAATAATGGACATGCATGGTACAAACAGGCACATGGAAGCAGATTCAGAGGTAAAGTAATGCTCACATTAGCGTCAGAAGTACTGAGCTGCTGCACGAGCCGACACGCAAATGCATCTTTCATATGGATTCTGCTTCACTCGCTCACGCAAATGACACCCAGAGTATAAACACATGCATCATGAATCTATGGAAAGAAGCAGTGAAAACAACCCTGTAGGGTAACACACACACACACAGACAGCTGACTTCAGTGAACTTGAGCAACTTTCAGAGCACACAAGCTCACCTGTGTGTTTGCACCTCTCCAAAAAAGAACTCCACAAATTAATCTCCTCCCTCTATGCCTCAATGAACACTGCAGTCAAGGAGCCCCGCACTCCAGCCAATCACCAGAGGGATCTGCTTATTGAAGAGCGGGAGGATGCCACGGCTAGTTGTTTGATTTGAATTTGAATTTTAAAACATCTCCCTCATTACATTTTCCATTATTTAATCAATTATTCATGAAATCCACAAACGAGCGAAGGGTGTTCGGATGCAGAGCAAACACTTGGACAGCCCCGAACTTGATTCACTGTTTCTCCTTCATAACCTCCACAATATATGAGCCCCTGCTTCTTTGACACGTGTCTCCTAAGGACAATCAGAGAGACAAGGCAGGTGGGGAAGGGGAGAGGGGGGGGGGGTCTGACAGGAGAGGGGGCTGCCAGAGACAAAGGGACAAAGTTAGAGAGATGGAAGCAGAAGCACAAAGGGTTATGGTGAAAGGTGGCAGATGGAAGGAGACGAGTGCAGCGCATGGGAAATACAGAGAGAAGGATTGGAGAAGAAAATAGGAGAAAAAGACGGACATCAAGGAAAAAAAAAAATAAGGTAACAAAGATTGAGTGACCAACAAAACTTATATGAATGATAACAAAAAAACTTTTCTTTCACTCATGGTTAGAGGTTGGGTGAAGCCATTTATTAACAAACAACTGTTTTTTCTCTTTTTAAATCATAATGACAACAGAAAATTCCAAAATGACCCTGATCAAAAGTTTGCATCTCCTGGTGATTTTGGCCTGATAACATGAACACAAGTTGACACAGATGGGTTGCTATAGGTAACCATCCTCACCTGTCATCTATTTGCTTGAAATTAGTGAGTGTGTATAAAAAGTCAGTGAGTTTCTGAGCTCCTGACAGACACGTGCATCTTTTATCCAGTGCTGCACTGACATTTCTGGGTTCTGAGTCATGAGGAAAGCAAAAGAATGGTCAAAGGATTTGCGGGAAAATGTAACTGAACTGTATAAAAAGGAAAGAAACATAAAAGATATCCAAGGAATTGAGGATGCCAGTAAGCACTGTTCATCTCTGACTAAGAAGTGGAAAGTGAGAGATTCTGTTGAAACCAAACCATCAGGCAGACCAACAAAAATGTCAGCAACTGCCAGGAAAATAGTCCAGGATGCAAAGAAAAATCACAAGTAAGTTCAGCTGAAAGTACAGAAGTCTCTGAAAAAATGTGGTCTGGATGTTTCAAGATGCACAAAAAGGAGGCACTTGTAGAAAAAATGGGCTGCGTGGTTGAGTTGCCGGGAAGAAAGCGATTTCTACGCAAATGCCACAAAGTATCCCGCTTACAGTACGCTATAAAACAGCCTCAAAATCTGGAACAAAGTCATTCTGAGTGATGAGACCAAAATTGAATTCTTTGTCCACAACCATAAGCGTTACATTTAGAGAGGAGTCAACAAGGCCTATGATGAAAGTTACACCATTCCTACTGTGAAACACGGAGGTGGATCACTGATGTTTTGGGGATGTGTGAGCTACAAAGGCTCAGGAAGCTTGGTCAATGTGAATGACAAGATGAATGCAGCATGTTATCAGAACATACTGGAGGAAAAGTCGCACTCATCAGCCCAGAAGCTGCACATGGGACTTGCATGGATATTCCAACGTGACACTGATCGCAAACGCAGAATAAAGTGAAGGTTCTGGAGTGGCCATCTCAGTCTCCTGACCTCAATATTATTGAGCCACTCCGGGGAGATCTCAAACCTGCAGTTCATACAAGACAGACCAAGAATTTACAGGAACTGGAGGCTTTTTGCCAAGAAGAATGGGCAGTTTTACCATCTCAGAAAATAAAGACCCTCATCCACAACGAGCACAAAAGACTTCAAGCTGTTGTTAATGTTAAAGGGGGAAATGCAAGGTTTGAAGAACTGGGGTGTGTAAACTTTTGATCAGGATCATTTTGGAAGTTTCTGTTGTTATTATGATTTTTTTTAATAGTTTGTTAATGAATGACTTCACCCAACAACTAACCATGACTGAAAGAAATGTTCTTGTTATTCATATTGTCCGAAAAAAGGCTGAGAAATCATAAATTCTGCCATTATTATTCTGAAAATAGAATTATAATAAAAAAATTTAATTATATGGTGATTGTATTCTGATTATCCTTGTAAACATATGACTTAATTCACGCAAATCTATGACTTCATTCTTTCAAATTACTTGATTCTTGTAAATTTACAACTTTTTTCTGTAAATTTTCAACTTTATCCATGTAAATTTTTGAGATTGATCTAAAAAAATTGTAACCTGACTCCAGGAAAAACGTCACATGTCATATTTCACCTCAGGGTTATCTTGGCCCAAAAAAAGTAAAATAATAAAAATAACCAACAACAAATAAATGAAAAATGTAAACAGTGAGACAAGTCTTAACTGTTCATCTTTTATTTGAAAGAATACTCAAAAAACACAAGCCTAGTGATGTGATGAGACAGTCTGTGACTATAATGTTCAGAAAATGTACAAGGACATGGTATCTTAAGAAAATAGTGAAAAGAGAACCATTTGGTGGTAACAAAAGATTCACAAACCTGAACATCTGACAATGAGTGGTTGTGGTCATATCTCAACCTGAAGGTCTGGTTATTGAGTTATATAGCGACCTTAGGTAAAACACTGAACCCCAACTCGCTGTCATACAGTGGTGTGTGAGTGTGTATGAATGAGTTATCTAATCTTGATACTAATTTATTATAGCAGCCTCTACCATCAGTGAATGGGTGAGTGTGACTGGGTGATCAGTAAAACGAGAAACAGGCTGTATAAGAACAAGTCCATTTACCAATTTACAACAATATATCCCTTTTATAGTCACTGATTTGCCACATTTCCCATAAACTGGAGTGTCCACAAACTCCGTCTGTGTAACCAATCCATAAAACTCCTGAGTTGGAAACTTTTTGGGGGTTTGCGAAGTGAACCTAGCTTTTGTCTGTCATCTCCTCCCACATGATTTATGCTGCTGGAGAAGCCACACATTGTCTCAAAGGCTAGCCAACCAGAAGACAGTCCAGTTTTCTTCTTCTTGGTCTGTTCTCAGTTTTAACACAAGAGGTGGTTTATGGGTGTATTTATTTAACATTTAATTAACCAGGTTGGTACTATTAAGATTAAAAATCTCCTCTTGGGAACCTGACCAAGGAAGTCGGACACACAGGAAACAAAGTACAATTTAAAAACACTTAAATCTTAAATAAAAGATAAACTCAGAGACAGTTGAGTCACCGGATAAAAATAACATTGTACAGAATCTGTTCCAAGAACTTCTATTTTAGATTTAAAAACTTGACACCAACTTTAAGGTTGCTTTGCAATAAATTCAAGGCTGTGGTAGAAGTATACCAAAAGGCTTTTTCCCAATTTCCATTCAGGTGTTTGGAACAGAGAGCATAAAAAAGGCCCCAGGAGTGTAATGAATACCATCCAGCATTCTTCTGTGAGATAGAAACACACTGATAGTGAGGTAGCAGGCAAAAAATGACACTATTTGATTACTTTCCAAAATAATTGTTTTTATATTGGTTGGAGTTGGTCAACATCAAAAGCTTACTCTTAAACACGTGTTAAACAAGTTCAAAGGGACTATGGGAACCATATGTTTGAAGTGGAGTGCAGTGATACTTTAAGTTGGTGTTTTACCAGAGCAAAGACTCCATTCCCCATGAGCAATTGCTCACCAACTGCCTTTTTACAGCTTTTCTTTGTTCAAGATAACTTTTCACCAGATACAACAGGATATATTCATCAAGTTACATAGCGCTGTTGTTTGAAAAGTGACAACAAACAAACTTAAGTTTCGTGGCCGGCTACATTTAGCCCCACTTACAGCTCGGTGCTCTGAAATGTGTCTGTAACATGTCACATTAGTGAATCCTGGTTGTGTCCTACCAGTGCTCATCTACCAACTCCAATCTCACCAAGCAGAGTAAATGTAACCTGGCTCTTCATTTTATTGATAGACTCTGAGGTTTGAACGGATCACTACAGAATAAATGCTGCATGTGGACAGGAATCAACATTATCACAAACAGCTTAGCCCCTCTTTTAGCCTTAAGCATGTGTTTTAGCCTTTAGCCTGTGCTCTATCACTCTCCACTTCTGCTCTTCTGTTCCTTTTCTGTCAGACAGTCCAGCTCCTGTTCCCACTACTTCTAAAAATAAATCACAGGAATACTTTCCAGCAGAGAAAAACACAGATCTCTCTTCTCAATGCTAAACTTCGTCACCCGGTGTGGTATTGTCAGCGAGACTTTGACTAGCTGTAAATCAACCTGATGGGGAAACTGGAGAATAGTGTTTAGAAATCACCTATTTTAGCGCTGATAAAGTCATTTTAAGTGTTGGATTATGATCAGGCTTATATGTAGAGACAAGAATTTTTCAAGATTGCTTAGCAAACCTTCACATTTTGCAGATTAATTACAAAAGTTGAAAAAATAAGACAACAAAACTGTTCTTTTACCGAACCCTGAGGCACAGGGATGAGTAAGGCTATTTGGAAATTAAGAGAAAGCTTCTCCTGAATGCTTATAACTCTATGCTTTAAGGAGAATCAAACTAAAAATGTCCCCTTTGTTGAACCAATAGGTTACACGGTGCACCACATGCTTATTTTTAGCATAGTTTCACAATTTCATTCCTTTAAGGTGGTTATTATCTGTACTTACTTTGCAAAAGCCCCAGTCAGATGTTTGGTTTAAGTATCCAGCCGCTTTACATAATAAAAGAAATCACAGTTCTACCTTTGCTTGATATCATTTTCTGTCTTTGTGGTTTTTATTCCTCCCTCAGCTTCTCTGTGTTAGCAAGGTTAATAAAGAGATGCAATATAACAGCACAACGGCTGCTTCTCACAAGGTTGTAAGTGTCTTCATTAAAAGCCTTGGGTAGTAAAAGGCCCTCAATGTCTTCTTCTATTCAAGACACAATCCAGGCAAAGACAAATAGACACTCGGATAAAATAAAAGGTGGGACAGGGGGGGCTGAGGATATTGAAAAAGCAACAAATGACCTTCTCCAAGTTTCATCTCTCTCTCTCTCTCACTGTCTGTGTTTCATTCTCAGCCTCCACTTTGCTATCTCCCTCTTTCCCACTCACTCACCCACTAATGGTTATTTACCTTGCTGGAAAGGGCTTCGCTTTCTCACCGGAGAGATCGACAACAGGACGTGAGCAAAAGCCAAGCAGCCTCAGAAAAAAAAAAAAAGGCGAGAGAAAGAGAAGAGGGTAGTAGCGGGCAGAATAAGGAGAAAAGAGAAGAAAAAAAAGAAATATATCATTCATGTCAGTCTCCCCAGTGACACCGACTCTGCCTCCCACTCTCCCTCACAGCTGTAATGGAAGTAAAGATTTGGCCACAGACAGAAAGGGGAGAGAAAAAAAAAGAATTACTTGTCAATATTTGTTCCCACTGGCGGCCTGGATAGAAACAGATACATTACATTCTCTTAGTCTCTTCCCCTAAAGCCAATTTAAGAGCTCGACTTTTGTTTGGAATCAAGAGGACTTCGGGGGTCGCCTGGGAGAAAGCAGACAAGGGAGGGAGATAGTAAAGGAAGCGACCGTGGAAAGGTATGAGTGTTAAAGGAACGAGAGCCAGAGGATGACTAACGCTGACAAACAGTGATTTTAAGGCCACAGAATGAGACAGGGCTGAGAGTGGACATTTCCCATAGCAGGTCTTTGGAATACAAACAATGAGTAAATCACTGTCCAAGCAGGCTACTTGTCTATCTCACTGTCCACAGGCTGCAGCATCAGTGCGAACTGCTATTGCCCCAAACCCTCAGGCTCTCTCTTACTTGGAAATTGCATTGGCATATACTACTTAACATTAATTTAACTGTTTTTTGCAGGAAGTGTCGAAAGAGCTCAGTGGTTTGTTGCACCCAGAGTTGAATTCCATACACACACAATGGACAATATCACACACAGTGTATTCTGTGGTCCAAACCATAGTGGTAATGCCTGCTTTGTTACATTTGTTTTGTCGAGGTCAGTAAGTACCTCATTACCAGTAAGCTGGAGCTGTAAACAGACACTGTTCCCCCCTTTTTTAACCCATTATCACTTGCCATAAAGCAGTGCACTCTGGTAAACTTGCAGCATGTTGTCCTTGCTGAGAAACAGTCAAATCTTTCCCTCCTGCTGGAGAGAAAATCACTCAGACAGTAGCTGCTGAGATTTAGCAATCCCCATAAATCACAACTTCTTGGCTTGTGTCAATGGACCTGTCTGTGCTTGTTGCCAAATTGTTCTTTTTGCAGTGACATCAGTTATAAAAACATGAAGGAACAACCCGAGGAAGAATCTAGCTGCTCCAGATTTTTTTTTCCCCTTGTGCTTAAACGAGACTTGGAGTCCTTGCTCGAGCCACTGAAGTACAGAAACTTTTAGGGGTGTAACGATTCATCTGCTACATGGATGTATCATTTTACATTTATATGATCCAACTATATCAGTTCAGACGACATACACTGCCCAAAAAAAAAAGTTGCCACCAAAAGAAAGGTCACATACACTTATACTGGGTTTGACCGCTTTTAGCTTTGACTCAAGCGTGCATGTACAGTCGCATTGTTTAGATAAACTTAGATAAGCAACCCCAAATCATAGCACTGCCCCCATGGGCTTGTACAGTAGGCACTTCACCTGCCTCTCTTCTTACCCTGATGCACCCATCACTCTGGAACAGGGTAAATCTGGACTCATCAGACCACATGACCTTCTTCCATTCCTCCAGAGTCCAATCTTAATGCTCCCTAACAAACTGAAGACTTTTTTTCCCAGTTAGCCTCACTGATTAGTGGTTTTCTTAAAGCTACACTCCAGTTCAATCCCAATCCTTTGAGTTCCCTTTGCATTGTGCATGTAGAAATGCTCTTACTTTCACTATAAAACATACTCCTGAGTTCTACTGTTGTTTTTCTTTGATTCCATTTGGCCAAATGTTTAAGTGATTGCTGATCACGGTCACTCAGGAGTCTTTTTTTCCAACCACATTTCTTCCTGGAAGACAATAGTTTCCCACCATCCTTCCAGTTTTTAACAATGTGTTGGACAGTTCACAATCCAATTTTAGTTGTTTCTGCATCAACCTCTATAGATGTTTTCTCTGCTTGATGCCAATGATTTGACCCTTCTGAAAAACACTATCATCTTTTCCACCACCACAGGATGTGTCTTTCTCCATGGTTGTAGTCAGTCTGTAACATCATCGACACACGCCAACAGACAACAAAACACAGCACGGCGAATGGCAGAGGAAATTATCAAGACACCATGGGGGTCTAGTGTATCGAAACACTTTGGCTTTTACAAGATGTTCTAAATAATTCACTCCCTGTGCGTAGGAGTTGTAAAAGTCAAGTAAAAAAACTTGGCAACACAACAAATCTCTTCAACCACCTACTAAAGTATGACAGGATAATACTGCATTATTTCTTGTTGAAAAACAAAAATACAAGTAGCAGTTAAACCTACTGCTGAAATGAGCACTGTAATTACTGTACCTTTTCAGTAAATGTATTGAGTATTGAAATTAAGAGCAGAAAACAGAGTGTTCACTGTAAAAGTCTTAAATTCATGGATCTGTAGTTTCTTTTTTCTGTACATTGCCAAGGTTAAAGGTTACTGCCTGAACGGACTAGGGTGAAAACAGATGAGGGATAGTGACAGAGGGAAAGAGCGTCGAGAGAGAGAGGGAGATAGACAGAGAGGGAGAGATAAACAATAAATCAACAGAGGGGAAAAAAAACACAACAACTGGACGAGGGAATACAGATCCAAAAACCAACAGCTGATCCTGCAAAAAAAAAAAAACAAGGGGAGGAAAAGAAAAACAGCAAAAAAAACCCCCAAAGAAACACGGTATCCCGAGGTCTTTCACACCACAATCTCTAGGAGCACCTGTGAAGAGATGAACGGGAGAGATCATGAGAATCAATGAGCACAGTAATAACAATTATAAGTCTATATCTACAGAAAAAATAAACCACAAAACACTAATAAAAGATAACATTTAAAACTCAAGGGGAGCCCTATACATAAAGGGCTCCTCTTGGCAAAGTAAAATGTGGTCTGCAAAATACGGCAGCCGGACCACAGTTCTGTTGTCGTGATGCTGAACAGGACAAGGGAAAAAAAAAAAATTGTGGATCTTAAATGAAGGCTTTTAACTGACTTTAATTCATGAAAAATGTTATAAGCTGGCCTTTAATACATTGTCTGCATGCTAGCTTGCTAGTCATTGAGCAACACATGCTATGTTTGGGTTGCGAGACAGTGGGGTCCCCCAGATATTGCTTATATCTATAGAGTTTAGGTCATAAAAAGTCTTAAATTGACTTTCTGAAACTTGCATGTTCCCTGAGAAAAAGTTAACCTCATGTTTAATCAACCTGATGTGTTTGGTTGCAATTCAGTCAAATTATATGTAAATGCATTTGTTGTCATGTACTTGTTTGTGTACTGTCCAGTATCCAGGTGTTTCTTTCACAGTCACACTGTTTCAATTTTTGACTAAAATGTTACTGAATTGATTTCAAGTCACTGAGGTGGTATCATCCTTGAATCCTATAGGCAACCAGGAATCATGATACAAATTGTAAGAAGAAATTGTTACAACCCTATAATCTTGTTAATGAAATTTTAAAACATGTCATCAAGTTGTGTCATACGTTTTAGTGGCACTTAGAGCCCAATAGGTTTCAGTGACCTGAAGTGTTTGAAGAAAAAAAAAAGTAATAAGAAATGTAATGTAATAACTGGTCCATAATGTCTCAAAAGGACTTGAGCCCAAAATTTAACTATAAATAAATAAATGTAGCAAATCTTCAAATGTAATTACTGGCCCAAAACGTAGGAAGATGTTTCATTTTGAGCCAAACTTTTTGTGTTTTGGGCTCAGCATTTGTTAAATTTTCAACCAGTTGTTACAGTTTGGGTTTTCTTACATTTTTTTTTTAAATTAGATTTCAGGTCGTGGTTACATTTTGGGTCATTAAAGACCAGTTATTATGTTTTGGGTTATTATTAAGAATCAGGCTCCAACAAGCCTTGGGGAGGACACAGAGAGTATTTTAAATATTCCTGAAATTATTCTTGTGGTTGTCAGGGAACCATGAGCATGTGTGTGTGTGTGTGTGTGTATGCTTGTGTGTGTATGTATGTGTGTGTATGTGCTTCTGCTTCACTTTTTCCACATTTTGTTGTGTTACAGCCTCATTCCAAAATGGTATATATTCATTCTTTCCCTCAAAATTCTCCAAACAACATCCTGTAATGACAATGTAGAAAAAAAATATTTCTTAAATATCTTGGAAATAAATTTACATAGAAATTAAGAGTTCACATGTATGTCCATTGAAGACTTGTGTCTGTAATTGTTGCCAGACTGTGCATCATTTCTGGAATGCATAAGAATCCAAACATGATGGTGAAGTGAAAAACTAGAAGTAGAGGATACTAGAGGTATCACAGTAAGTGGAGTAAATGAATAGAAAACCATGAATTTTTGAGCAAAGCATCATGGCGAGCAAAACATCTAATCCAAACTCTCCTTTTTTCTAACTTTGAATTTTAGCTGCACCACAACTTTCTCTAAAGTTAAGCAATCAGGGCTTTTCTCTCCCCCTGACATTAACGTATACATCAACATTTTTCATATTCAATCATTCAAGCCCATGAGTGTACAATGAAAAAGTTTTGTGAATGTCAGGTGAATGGTTTTACTTTAGTTTGCTGTGTTCTTGCACCTTAATTAAAACATTTATTCATCTTTAGTCAGACAGTAAACCCCTGTGTGGTTCAATCATTGGTCCATTTTGATTGTGTTGCTCCTGTGAGCTACATAAACTAGCCTCGATAGACCTCCATACAGAGACTGTTGGCTTAATCAACATAAAATATCCATGTACTGTGATATTTACCCTTCTTATATTTCAAGAAGTGACGCTTCCTTGTGACAAATGTTTAATAAACTGGCCAATAAATGAGCTCTTTTCCAAGCTATCCACCAACTAGAGACAGAGATAGTATCAAAAATGTACCTTACCTTACCTTTTGAAAGTGTCGATGTATATTTTGGATTTTTTTTTATCTATTTATTTAATTTTGGTGACCCCAGCAATGTGTGTCCTCCTTAAACGCAAAGGGTTTTGGATTTAGTTGGATATCACTCCTCCATCTGTTTATTGTGACCATTAGATTAGATCTTAATGATCTCAAATTAGTGTTGATACAGAGAATTTAGGTCAAAGGGGGCAGCTGAGAAAAGACCACTAATTCTAATCTGATGTAAGATAATGATCTTGTTGATATTGGTGTATACAATATAGACTCATGTAATTTCACTTTGTTTTCTTCACTTTCCTACCAAAACAAGCATCATTTCTATACATATTTTAGTGTGTGAGTCTTATTTCAACACACATGGTGCTCTCTTGTAGGAAAAGCTTCGAGTATATTTAATTATCAGCCTCCCTTACAGATGTTACTGTTGTAATTTAACCAAATGCAGCAATGAACTTATATGTTTTTTTTTCTTTTTCAGTCTTGACAAATGGTACACACAATGTTATTTACCACACAAGCAGTAAATACTACTGCTACTACTACTACTACAAGGGTGAAAGTAGTTTTAAATTCTTGCTGGTACTAAACCTTCATCTTTGGAAGCCCATCTCTTCCAGTAAAATAATACAAAAATAAAAATGGAAAACTTGGGATTTGTTTTTACAGCCTGTATAGTCTACATTTTGAGAAGAAAAGTAGAAAATTCTAGACCGAGAGTCAAACTTATGTTCAGAAGTCAAAATGTTTAGATGGAAAGTCAAACATTTGAGATAAAAAGTCATAATTTTTGATAAAAAGTTTAAATACACTGCAAAAACTGAAATCAAAGCAAGTCATTACGTCTTATTTTTAATAACATGTACTTATTTTTCTTGATTTGAGTCACATTCACGAGACCAGGTCATAAAAATGTCTTATTTCAAGTCTTTTAAAGACAAAAATGAGGTTTAAATTGCTTGTAACAAGTAAAAAAAAAAAAATCTGCCAATGAGATAAGGAAAAGTTTCTTGTATCAAGACATCGTTCTCATTTCAAGAAACTTTAAGATAAATCTCTTGTCTTATCCCATTGGCAGATTTTTTTTTCAGACCTCATTTTTGACTTTTAAAAACTTGAAACAAGACATTTTTATGACCTGATCTGGTGAATGTGGCTCAAATCAAGAAAAATAAGACGATTTTTACGACAAATAAGACATAATGACTTGCTTAGATTTCAGTTTTTCTCAGTGTAATGAGTAAAAGGTCAAGATTTTGAGATAGAAGTTAAAATTTTGACTGTTTAATCCCATTAATTTGACTTTTTATTTCAAAATCTTGACCTAAAGTGGATTAGAAAAAACACTCAAGAAAACAGTTTCTTTCTCTCATTTTGTTCTAAGCGGCAGAAATGGGCTTCTATATTCTCATCACTCTCAGCTTGCTCAAAATAGTCATCATTTTTCCGAGTTACTGTGGTAACTCATCTTTAATGTCTTTTCTTTTGAACAAAGAAGTGTTATTTCTCTGTAGTATTTGACAAAAAAATGACTGTTTTAAAGTGTTTCTCTCCATTTTTTATTCACATTGTCCGGAGACAAATACTCACAGATATTTAATCTGTGAGTAACTGAGCTTTTTAAAGCAGACAGCTGCTCTCCCATCTTCCTTGTACTGCCACCACTGACTTTTACTGGTACGCAGTACTGGGCCGTACCGGCTTACTTTCACCCCTGACTACTACTACTACTACTACTACTGATAATAATAGTAATAAAATACTAATAATAAATGGCATAAGGTACAGGATTTTTTTAGAGATCCTTCAAGATTCTTTACTCAGGATATGAATCAAGAAAAAATGGGATATTATGATGGTGGTAGTCAGGTTTTGTAAGCTGTCTTGTGAAGGAGGTTTTGAGTTGATCTTTGAGTGAGAAGAGTGAGTCTGAATTATGGATGTTTGGAGGGAGGGATGGAGTTTCAGAGGGTTAGGGCAGCAGTGGAAAAGGCTCTGTGCCAACAGTGCGGTGCTCGGTCCGTCTGATAGGGGTCAGGAGGTTGGCGTCAGAAGATCTGAAGTAGAGGGGGGGGTGAGGGAAGGATGTCGGACGGGGTCTGTGAGGTATGGGGGAGTGAGGTTATTGAGGGCTTTGAAGGTGATGAGCAGGTTCTTGAAGTTGTAAGTTGGTGCTGGACAGGAAGCTGGTGGTGGTGCTTAAAGATGGGTGTGATGTGTTCATGGGCGGGGGACTCTGTGTGAAATCAGGGAGCTGATTTTTAGACATACCATTGTTTTTACTTTTTAAGCTGAATTTAATGAACCATAGCTGCATATATGGTGCATCATATAGTTAGTACTTTCCACCAGGAGATGGCAGACATCCTTAACTCCAATCTGAGCAGCATTTATGGGTGTGTTTATATTCAAAGTTTTGGAGTTTATAGAGCTTGAGGCCGCCCCTGGTCAAGGAGAAACCACTAAATTTGGTGTTTTTATTCAATAAAAGTAAATAACTAATTTGTCAATCAGAAAATACTAATCTGGGTGAACCATCACAGAGACATAAAAATATATTTTGAAAATCAGCAACGTACTGATAATTTAGGGCAGTGGTTGCAAACAAGTTACAGCGGGTGGTCTAGTGAATTTTTTAAACTCTCTATATTTCACATCTTTGTCTTTTTAAAGTAACATATTTAAAGTTCCGGTATATTAATTCAAAATAAGACATTTGTTTAAATTTTTTGAGTTTAGTTTGTGGTGTAACTACAGAACCTTGTTTGTTTTCTGAAGACATCACAGATAGAATCGTTTGGTATTCAGCCGTAAATTAACACAAAACGAAGCTCCTCTCTGCCATCACGGAGCAGGCAGTGTGTGTCTGAGTGTGACTGAGCGTCAACACTCACAGTAAAGCACGGAGGACACTCTTAACCCGAACTAGTTGGCTTTACTAGAAAATTGCGTGGAAACCCGTTGCCTTATACCACTTTAGCTTTTACACAACCTGATACTAAAGAGGTTCAGTTGTTTAAAAACAGAACCTTCATTTTTTGCAGTAGTCATAATGAGTTCATATTAGTAGCCTTTACTCAAAATCATTTGTCCACATCAATGGCACTAGTTATTTGTACTCATCATTTGTCACAAGTCATGATTCTACACTGCAAAGAAAATCCTTTTGTTTTTATGGTAAAAAACTGGCAGCTGTGGTTCCAGGGGAATTTTGTAAAATATACAGTAAAATTGTAAACAACTTTACAGAACAACCTGTCAATTTATGTTTAGACATGTTATTATTAACTAAAAATGACATTTTACCTTGTAACCATGAGTGAGGAGGACACACAGTGGATATGAGACCCTGCTGTACATGGATTAATCACATAGGTAACACGGGCCATCTTTGCCTTGGTAAATACAGGCTGTCTATGCTCCATGACATAGAAATGCTGTCTATGGCATAGACTGGATGTCAAAGGGAACAATAAATAACAGTATTTTCTTCTGTAAAATTCTTGATGATAATTCCTGTGAATATTTTGTTTTAGCTTTGAGTTGAACAAGAAGATTTTACAGTTCATGTTTGACATTTGTGGCTGCCCATGGATTACAGTACATGACTGTAAATTATGGTNCCAGGGCATAGACAGCTTGTGTCACCTGCATGATTCCCCCCCAGCACAGCAGTGTCTTATGTCCACTGTGTGCCCTCCTCACTCATGGTTACAAGGTTTGATAAGGGATTAGGTTCAATTCAATTATATCTACTCATTTTTTCAGTGCTTTCTACACATTGTCTCTATAGCCCCTCCCCTTCTTCCAGAAAACTATTGTAAACTATGTAAACAAATGAAATGTAATATAGTCTGGTAGAGATGTATTTGCAGTACATAGCCCCCTGCAGTTTGAATTGACGCTATTGTACACCACACTGAGTGTTAAGAAGCTACACGTGTTCTCTCACGCTGATTCCACGTCTCATTTCCACGTGTCACGTTCGTGTAGAACACATAACTCAGCTTTAAGAAGGTCGGCGGAGTAGAGGCCCTAGAGAATGCTGTTGGAAAAGTCCAGTCTGGAGGTTATGAATGCATGACTGAGTGTTTCAGCCGCCGAGAAAAGTAAAGGGTCAAAGTGGCTAATGCCCTTGTGTGTGAAACTAATTGATCAACTCACTATGTCTCATTCGATATCCATTATGTTAAAACAGCACACAACATGAAGCCCACAGTGCTTTAAGAGTGGAGTTTCACAAGTTACTCTGTGTGACAGGATTGATGACATGAGTGACGCTAGCTAATCAATTAGCCAGAGGCACTCGGCCTTTACTATCCGCCACCATTTGTAGAAGCCCTCTGTGTTCAAACTGCTCTCAGGAATCAATGCAGTGCCATCTAACAATACTAACAGCCAGTGGGATATTGAATGTGACACATTTTGTTAAGGTCACGCAGAGTTGTACAGAAAGAGAAGCACTGAGCAAATATTTCCAAAGGTACTCATATTGGCTAAAAGCACATCAGAACAAAAGGCATGAAACAGGCTTCGAGGACCTTTGGGTGCTTTAGGTTTCCCGTGAGTGGTACTGGTGTCACATCATGTATCACAGTCAAATCTTTTTACCTCATTGCTGCCTTAACTCTTCTCTTATTCATCACTCAAAGTTCTCAAAGTCAAGTCACTCCGAGTCAAGCCGCATGAAACAATGATCCTGATTGCCACTGCAACAACAATTTCCTTGAGGCACCGAAGGCGTCTGATTGTGAGATTAAGGTTGTAATCATTTGACACAACCTGAAGAAAGGTTAATTGTGGTTGTAGATAAAAATTATCATGGCATTCAGGCTAATCTGTTTGGAATAGGTTGTGTTTAGAATCATAATAAATTTGCATTTTGCATGGATGTTGTATCACCCCAGGGCCCCCTGAGGTTTGCATAATGCACCACTTTTCTTTCTTCTTAATCCCAAAGTAATTGACTCAAATGTACTCTGAAAAACCCAAACAAGAATAACCACATATCATAACACATTGTGATCATTTTTATCATTTATCTGAAATGTGACACTGAATTTACTCGTATATCAACAACAGTATTTAACAAAGTGAAATAGTTTTACCCACAGTTTCCTTCATGATTGAGAGAATCTTTTGTTTCTTGTGTTATTTTCTAAAGCTGTGACTTGATGACTGAATCATACGCAGGATAAAACAGCTGTATAAACACCACATTATGATGCAGCTGTATATTTGATGGAATAATTTGACATAAAAGCCTTGATGTTTCTGAGATCAGAGAAATTAACCACATGATGCTGATTAGCATTTTTGGCATGAAATCAGTAATCTGATGGATTATATTGTGAAAGGATCCCTGCAGCTCTGATTACATCTTTGTAGCATGTAACAGCCAGAATGAAAGCATTGTTTTCTTTATAACATTGACCCGTTTAGTGTTTGTAAACAGTTACGGCTGTTTGTACATTTTGGTAACAGTGATGCTTAGGAGTGTAATGGTTGGTCAAGTGACATGAAGGGGTTAATCACCAAAAACCACAATTTATAACTTTGAATCATCACTTTAATGGATGGGAAACAACTTCAAGTTACGAGAGATATGTGCGAGTGGATGGAAGATGTCAAAAAGTGGACAGATGTTAAGTGAACTGGCCATTTTAGTGTAAAACCCAGAGATGAGTTGAAATCACAAGCGCCACTTTGTGCTTATGACGACATTATCTACTGATAATTACCAGACTGTGAAAGATCAAGACATGATGTTGATTTACCTCCTGAAACCCAAGCTTTTGTCTGGTCTGCAATTTTTATTTCTCCTTTCTATGTGGGGAAAGTAAGAACTTATAACTTTAAAAACTAAACTTGGTCTTTGTAGAGGAAGTTGTGTTTTTAGTGTTATTAGTTAACAAATAGGTTTTAGTAGTAAGTCTTATTCTTCGTAACTACACAAATTTTTTTTCTCACTGAAATGGGTGTTATGTTCTGATATCACCATAAAATGGTGTGGGAAGTTCTTTTTAACATGGCTAATAGGTCAAAGTTTAAGAAAAAAAATTAACACAATGGGTCGGCGAGGCAGAAATGTAATGTTCACATGTGTGTGCAGGGTCTTAAGAGTTTATGTAGTGATTGTATAAACAAGAAACCTCTCACAAACCGAAGATAAGCATAAAGAGCACTGAGTCAGGGCATAACTTCAACTCCAAAATCAAATTTTTAATGAAAAATTTAAAACTATACTGATCATATAGGCAATCAATATGATAGACAGTCGCCTTGGTAACCGACAGTCGCGATAAAAAGCACATTTATTCTCGCAAAACCTAAATATTTACAACTTCATCAAGTTTGGTGACACGAGAGGGAGATGTAGGGGCGGGCTTGGGCGACAGGGCTTCCGACCGACCCTGTCCTGTTTGTTGAGTCATTACTATCATTGACATAAATGGGTGAGGGGGGGGGCTTGGGCGACTCTAACGGTCAAGAGAGACAGAGACAAGAGACAGGAGAGGGGGGTGCAGCTGCAGTTCATACATGAATAAATCTTTTCAAATAAGTGATTCGGTTCAGTTCGTTCATCCTGATGATTCGTTCATTTAAATGAATCGTTTATGAACGACACATCACTAGAGCGTAGCATGCGGATGTGGAAAGCATCAACCAAGCTTAAAAGGAACCCTGGTTACCAGAACGTCATTTTCCTAAATGATCAGTGTTTTTACCAGCTACATAAGAACGATAATAAAATCTCTCAAAATATCTTAGTTTGTATAAAATTTGATAAAACATTTTCACCTGTAGGCCGCCATTGTTGTTTGCACCACAATAACGTCTGGGTAGTGATGTCATATGGTTGCACCGGGCTCGATCTCATACAGGATCATATAAGTCCTGGAGCGGACTTCAGTGGTTTCCCGAGGAAGTTTTGTGGGTTTGTGTTGGAAAATAGTCGGCACAGCATTTGGCTTTAGTCTCCGTTTATAATGACCCACACCTGTCAGCTCTTTCATCAGCATGGGCCGGCTAAATGCAGCAAATGCTTCTGGGGAGAAGTGGCCAGAACATAGCCGCGGGTCCATGGGAAGTTGTTTACGCCCACAAGCCATTTCCCACAACTTCCTTCTTTTCTTGTCTTTTGGGAAGCTGTGCAGACTAACATCAGTCTCCTTGTTTCCTTTGGACTGAAAAGTGCACCCAAAAGCAGCCACATGTGGCATTATTATGTTTTTTTCCCTCCTCAAACCTCGTGACTTACAGCGACTAGTAGTGAGTAAACGGCCAAATCCAGATGCTCGGCACCAAGCAACCAATCTACGTCATCAACCCAGAATGCATTGCGACAGTAAAACAATGGCTGCACTGAAGGTTAGAAACTGTGTTTTAAACTGTATTTGTTTTAAAGAAAAACCAATTCGTTATGTCTTTTAACAGCAAATTCTAGTTTGAGACAAACATTTAAGCATATTCATGCCTATTAGTCATTACAGTCGGGGTTCCTTTTAAGACAACCATCGGTGACATAGTCGCCTTGGAGTAACTACCACGGTCACTCTTTACCTCAAAACACTAGTAGCTCTCTAACTGACATGCAGAAAATGATGTGAGTTATAGGTCATTGAACAAATACTGACATTAACTACGGGTGTCTATTTTAGTGATCATTTATCCACAATGCAACACTGAATTTATTCACTCATGGACAACAACATTTTTCAAAGTAAACCAGTTTTACCTGCACACTTTCCTTATGGCAGAGTTCCCCAGATTGTTCTGGACCAAGAACCTTAGAGACCGCTAAGCTAAATAGCCCTGGAACAACAGCCCAGATGGCAAACTGGTGGATAATGAACTCCCATCATACATCACTTGTACTGGTAATACTGGAACTGGAACTAACGTTATCTTCCACAGTGTTCACCATGCTCACTGTGGCTTATTGGTCTCACTGTTGCACCTTCTCTTGATTTTCTTCTTACTGTACTCGTCTTAAGCCACCGATACATGATGATGTCACCTTGAGGCAAAACCATCATGAAAATATAAAAGGATAACAGCAATTTTTAACGTAGTATCACAGCTCCACATGAAGAGAGCCTTTTTGTTTTATTTTCTATAGCTGTGACTTAATGACTGAATCATACACAGGATAAAACAGCTGTAAAAAAGAAATCACATTGTGTTGCAGTCGCAATAATTCAACAAAGAAGTGTTTTGGAGATGGGAGAAATAGTCCACATGATGCTGATTAGCATTTTTGGCATGAAATCAGTAATCTGATGGATTATATTGTGAAAGGATCCCTGCAGCTCTGATTACATCTTTGTAGCATGTAACAGCCAGAATGAAAGCATTGTTTTCTTTGTAATATTGTCGTACAGCTTATGTTCTCATCTCTTTCTTTTGAACGATTTCACTGATTTTTCGATGTGATTAATTCTAATGAGTAAAGCATGCAAACCAAAATACACACAAAGAAGAAATTGTAAAGGTCAACACCAGAGTGAATCTGGTAAAAGGTCAATTTGATGAAGCATTTTGTTATGACAATTACAGGTAAAGTTGGAGCAGCTGTTTGTTTTATTTCACTGAGCATAGCTGCACTGTACGCGGCGTGCGGTCCCTAAAGTCCTTCATTCATTCTGGGGTAAAGCGCCCTTTTTAAATAGTGTAACCTTCACCACATGAGGTGATCGGTTGTGCTATTCACTGTATCCATTTTAAACGCTCTCTTCCAAACACGGCCCTGGGGGGGCTCATTTGAGTACGAACAGCTTCACAGTCAACATTTGACCTTTAAAGCCCCAAATGTTTCCTCCTCAGTTATTGCAATGTTGCATATGCACACTTCCCCACAGGATTGCAGACACCAGTAATCGTCTGAATTGTGTATTATTTCATTTTTTCTCTCCCGGCCCACACAGCACAGCTCATTTTCAATCTTGATTTGTTACCCACAGTTTTCAAAATAAGACATTTTGAGATCAGGCGCCACAAACGGTTTAAACTAATGGGTTGGTTTTCTTCACCGTCGGGTCTCTTTGTGGGAGGTGTGTTAATCATTCGGAAAGGAAATGGCACCGCAAGTCGTTTCCATTCTAGCTGCAGCAATTTCATGTGCATTTGCTGCTTTACACATTTGTTCACTCACTCTTGTTTTGTCTTCTATTGACTTTCTGATAATTAAAGACAGATACAAATTAGATTAAAATGAAGGAGATAAATATTTTTGAATGTCACTGCTGTAATTTAAAGAGCTACTCTCTCTGAGGAAGCTGAGATGATTCATTTTTTCAAGTATCAGACTTACACTCCTGATCAAAATCTGAAGACCAGTTGAAAAACTGCACTAATTTACATTTTGCAGGTTTTAGCAGAGTTGTAGGTTGAACATAATTTTCTATCAGGTATTCACATTGTCATGACCTCCTGATGGTATCGACTAAAAACTGTTCTCTTCAGGTTGGACGCAGTAAGACAGACATTTAGAATTTATGATAAGATCCTGGGAGTTATGGAACAAAAAAGTCAAGTGGTAGATCCAAAAACATGAGCCTGAGGATCTGATTGGCTGTCAAGACACAAGACAATCCTCAACCCAAACAAAGGTTTTTACTGGAGTTGACTGAAGCTCAATAACCATCAGACGTCGTCTGAGAGAGAAGAGCTTTAAGAACAAAAACCTCTTCAAAGGCCTGGTCTCCTTCCACTAAACAGACGTTTGGACTTTGACAGAGAGCATCATGGGACATTGGAAGGTGGAAGAAAGTTTGATTCTCTGAGGAGCAAAAATTGAACCTTGATGGTCCTGATGGCGTCCAACGTTACTGTCATGACAAGGAGATCCTACTGAGATGTTTTCTAGGCGGCACAGTGGGGGTGGAGGGTGGGGGGGCATCATGACTTGTTTTTTTCCTTCATTGGAACAATTGAGCTGATGGTTGTTCAGGGTCGTCCTTCATGACTGAGGGCCCTGCTCTGTGTGCTAATGACTGGGTTTTTCTACAGGACAATGCTGCAGTTTACAATGTCTGCCTGACAAAGGACTTCTTCCTGGGGAATGATCTCACTCTTTTAAAGCCTCATGCATGTTCCCCTGATCTAAATCATATTGAGAACATTATGGGATGGATGGAGAGGGAAGTTTACAAAAATGGTCGTCAGTTCCAGACAGTGGATGTCAAACATGAAGCATCTTCACCACTTGGAGCAACGTTCACACTAACCTCCTGGAAACACTCACATCAAACATGAAGAAACTCATTTTTGAGGTCATCAACAAGAACAGTGGAGCTCCTCATTACTGAGTCCTTTTTTCTAACTTTGATTTCTATTTTAAGGCTTTTTCCATCATATTTTTGTGTGGTCTTAAACTTTTGATCAGCTGATATATGATTACTACAGTTGTGCCGAAAATTTTTCACCCCCTCCAACAGAATTTTTCTAATTATTTGACCTTTTCTCAGAAAATATGAATGATAACACAAAAACCTTTCTGTCACTCATGGTTAGAGGTTGGGTGAACACATTTATTAACAAACAACTGTGTTTACTCTTTTTAAATCATAATAACAACAGAAACTTCAAAAATGACCCTGTTCATTTTTTTATACACACACACTGATTAAAGCAAATAGATCACAGGTGAGGATGGTTACCTTTAGTAGACATTCAAACACATCTGTGTTCACTTTTGTGCATTTATCAGGACAAAACCACCAGAGTGTGTAAACTTCTTAACAGGGTCATTTCTGAAGTTTCTGTTATTATGATTTAAAAAGAGGAAACTGTTTTTTTTTTCACCCAACCTCTAAGCATGAGTGACAGAAAGGTTTTTGTGTTATCATTCATATTTTCTGAGAAAAGGCCAAAAAATCAGAAATTCTGCTGGGGGGTGTAAACTTTTGGGCACAACTATATATTCAGTCATAGTTTGCATTTTAGGGAAAATAATTTATTCTGGATTATCTACTTCTACCAACAAGCACTGGATGCATACAACCGTTTGATTTTAATCTAACCTGGTGAACAGATCAAATTTATTCAAAAAGGAGAAATACACACACACATGCACACATACATACATTATAATGATATTGCTACATGCTGCAGCAATCCCATAATGCTGTAAGCTGAAGTTTCCCACACTGAGAAGAGGAAAAAAATATATCAAGCTCTCATATCCAAAGAAGGTGTTTATTACAGATTCACTGGGAGACAAATGGATTTACAACAGCCACAGCTCAATGTGTATGCTAATTTGTCTCAGAGCTTTGCAAAAGGCATTCCAGAAGATTCAGTGAGATAAACATCAAACTCCTGGATCCTTGATTTATGGTCTCCACTTCATACTACAGGAAAAGCTTCACTTCACATCCCTGAGACCGTTCATGAGACAGACACATGGAGACATGTGAAGACTGATGTATAAATAGGTGTCAGTGTGTTCAGTGGATCATGGAGTTATGGAACTTTGAAATGCATTCCTTTGATTAAATGTAATTATATTTGGTTGAACATCTTATCCATGAGGGGATTTGTTTCTGTAGAGATTTTTTTTTTATGTTATGATCATAAGGTTATGTCACAGCCACCAAGAGTTGTGAAGTTAAAAGTTTCAGTCCACAGAAATCATGACAGCACACCTTTCTCTCTTTTACTTGTATGTTCATTGTCTTCGTAGTAAGGCAGGGGTGTCCACACTTTTTTTTCCAAAAGAGCCATATTGGATAGTGTGAAAATGACCAGGGGCCGATGGCTCTTACTGACATGTGGCATAATGGCACATATTTGTTTATGTGTGTATATGTATATATGTATGTATGTATTTATGTGTGTAAATGCATGTAAATGTATGTATGTATTTATGCGTGTATATGCATGTATATGTATGTATGTATTTATGTGTGTATATGTATATATGTGTGTATAGGCATGTATGAATTTATGTGTGTATATGTATATGTTTGTGTATGTATGTATATAGATAGATAGATAGATAGATAGATAGATAGATAGATGGATAGAGACAGACAGAGAGAGAGAGAGAGGGAAAGATAGATAGATAGATAGATAGATAGATAGATAGATAGATAGATAGATAGAGACAGAGAGAGAGACAGAGAGAGAGAGAGAGAGAGATAGATTGATAGATAGATAGATAGATAGATAGATAGAGAGAGAGAGAGAGAGAGAGAGAGAGAGAGAGAGAGAGATAGATAGATAGATAGATAGATAGATAGATAGATAGATAGATAGATAGATAGATAGATAGATAGATAGATAGATAGATAGATAGATAGATAGATTGTTAAAAGGTTGGCTAACTAGACTGTCATAATTAAAACTGGAGAGGGGTTGGAAATTAATAGGTTTTACTTTTTTCCACTCCTTTTTGAAAATGTAAAAGAAGGTGAATCAGTGTTTCAAAACTTAGTTTTCTTTTGTTTTGCTGTATTTGCAAAGTTCTCTGTTTTGACTCTCTGTTTGCTTATTGTTCTTATACTTTTTTCAAAATAAACATTTTCATTCATTCATTCACTCATGTCTAATAACAGTGAAAGCAACAAAGGAGTACTGTATTTGGGAACTATTTCTTTAAAATTATTTCATCAAAAAACAAACAAACAAAAAAAACAGTCTCTTCGTTTAGTCAGACATTCTTGTGCTATTATTGCAGACCTACGAGATAAAACCAAACATTGGAAAATATGTCAGAATTTTTCATGGTAGATCAAGATTTGGACTTTTTCAAGTTGGTTTATAAGACAATTTAAAAAAAAAATTCTTACCCCAAATTTCTCAGATCCTGCATTCTGAACCATTTTATGCATCAACTTTTGTCTTTTCTTCTCCATTTCATATCTTTAATTTAGCCTCCTGTCTTCTTCTTTTTTTTTTTTTTTTTTTTTTTTTTTTTTTTTTTTTTTTTTTTTTTTTTTTTTTTTT
Source organism: Thalassoma bifasciatum (assembly GCA_008086565.1). NCBI lineage: Eukaryota > Metazoa > Chordata > Actinopteri > Labriformes > Labridae > Thalassoma > Thalassoma bifasciatum. The sequence goes on from RPOG01004189.1 coordinate 48,091, forward strand.
TTTTTTTTTTTTTTTTTTTTTTTTTTTTTTTTTTTTTTTTTTTTTTTTTTTTTTTTTTTTTTTTTTTTTTTTTTTTTTTTTGTATTTTTAGTGACAATCAGCTGTAAGAGTTCAGTTTTTATAGATTACATCAAGCTCTAGCCTTCTGAAGTATCCTCTGCACAGTCCAAATATTTATGAGATGTTACCAGATATATTAAGGTTTTTCCTGGTACCTTACAGAAACAATAAATGCACACAATTAGAACATGATTAATGTGAGTGACAAAATTGATACATATTAACATAAAAGCTGGGGGCTGCATGGAACTAGACAGCGGGTCACAATTGGCCCTCGGGCCTTAGTTTGGACATCACTGTGCTAGGCCCTCTATGTACACAGGCCAAGATTGTATTAAGATATTTCAAAAACCTTCTGACATTAAAGTATAACATGCGGGTGCAAGATAGACACCACCATGGAGGGGGATCTGCCCCCACAGGAGTCATGCTTTTTTTTTTTTTTTTTTTTTTTTTTTAAACAAAGTCATTTCACTTATTTTTAGTTTGAGATTTATGTGATGTATCTAAGCCTGTTCAGCAGTAAGCCCTTAATCACTACATACTACACCCCTAAGTACTGTTGGGGTTATGATCACACAGTATTACTCCATAGTGGAAGCAGAAGTCACAGACATTAATCAAAAGACTGACACCAAAGCAGGACACAAAACTACAGAAAAAAACATTAACTACAAAAACACTGAATATGTGATACATGTTTCTTTGTCATTAAGGAGACTTGACCCTTTAGCCTCAGGTCAGGTGCTTTCTTAATCCTAATGCATTAGCTGTCAGCGTTATTATAAAGCTCAGGTGTCCCATGACATAGACTGATTAGACCTTTTTTATACATTAGCAACAACAAAGACATATAGAAAGTGATAGGCTAT